>PTEX01000292.1:363327-485737 GCA_003342815.1 Eudromia elegans
GAAGGAAGGAAGGAAGGAAGGAAGGAAGGAAGGAAGGAAGGAAGGAAGGAAGGAAGGAAGGAAGGAAGGAAGGAAGGAAGGAAGGAAGGAAGGAAACATTAACTACAGTAAGTAATTTTATTCTGTGGCTAATTCATGTTATGGATTTGATAATTTTTTTCATTACCAAGATACATAATATAATATGGATAAATGTAGGGTATCCATATAGTATGGATAAGAGTACATGTTTCAATAAATGTAATCTACTACTTCTCTTTTTTTTTTTTTAATTGTTACCATCTTCTGTAATATTCTTATTTATCCAGTCAATGTGCAACAATAAAATTTGCTGTAATCAGTCCTGTTAGGTGCTAACTGATTCTAAAGGAAATTTCAAATTCTGCCTAGGTAAGGAAGTTAGCAAGTTGTCATAGATAATACAAATAATAGATTTTTTTCCCCTCTTTTGAATCAAATGGCACGGCAACCTTTTCTTCAGAGAATTTTTTTTAATGTAATATGCTTCTAAGATTAGATATTGAAAGCTTAGAGAATTAGCTTCTCTGATTGGAGTGAACTCTGGTGGAGTGAATAGTAACTATAATATAGACAGGACAGAACAATTAGGAAGACCCAAGGAGGCACTTACTTTTCATTTGAGAGTAAATTCAGAAAAAATGGCAGCTTCATAAAATGATCTCATCTAAGGTTTATTAACTTGGGTTCCATATTGTTAATTTAATACTTATTTGGGGGATACTGCTATTATTTTTGAGTCAAAGAAGTACATTTTCATATGAGGTGTACGGATGCTATACATATCTGTACTGGAATTGATTTTGGAAATTCTAGGTGAGCCTTTTTTAAAGTCTAGTTTGTATATATTCACATTACAGTGTATAAATTATAAAGTATACGATTAAAATTAGACACATACTTGCCTTAGCCCAGAGTAGTAATAACATTGTATTTATGATCCACTACAGTGCTTTTGAAAGTCACAGTCAACTGTATTCTTTCCTCTAATTAGCCATTATACAAATTGCTTAAAATGGAAGGTCTAATGAAATGTCTGCTGAAGGGATATGCAATTTTTCAGGAAATTTCTCAGCTGTGAGGCTGCTTTACACAGAGATGAATTCCAACCACAAAAAAAACATTAAAGAGCTAATGAACACTATTTCTACAGGCCTAACATAGAGATGGACAATTCATTTGCATTTAACAAGTAAGCCAATTATTCTCCTAAAATGAGGTTTGGACATAGGATCATGTAAACTATAGTTAGAAAATTACAGTCTTACCACTTCATCCATAGTAACTGTCCATATGTATAATTTTACTCACAATACTATTCAAGGACTTTTTTCAAGGACTTTATTCTTTGAATTTCTTTATATATGTTATGAAGAAAATAAAAAGTATGTTCACTTATCAAAATTTAGCTAATATAAAATAATGTGATAAGAAAGCCACAATGGTATTTTTTGCTGCAACTTTGAAAACAAACAAACAAACAAACACACAAACAAAATCCTTTTAAGTTCTATATATATCAATATAATTCATTCTTTTCTTGTTCTACGTTTTACCTTCAGCTGTATCTGATAGTATTTGTCTTTGAGAATACAAAGACATTCTTTGACACATTCTTTTATATCTTTTTCTATATTCTAAAGAATGAGAAAGATGAATATAAAAATGTGTCTTGAGAAAAAGAATCTGAAATATTGTCTTCTATTTTCTCTTAAGATTGTCCTGATTCCTTTAGGTCCTACAATTACTTTTGGTTCTTACCATTATTTAGAATATAAACATCTTCTGAAGAGCTGGAAATGTTGAAACTTTAATCAGTTTAAACTGAATGTTTTCATTAGACAAAACTGGAGCAAGACAATGATTTCCCGTTAAAGTTTCAAAAACAGGAAGTGAATCACAGGCATATGTTTCTCTTGATCCGGTATGGCTTCTATAGCTTTTGTTTCTGGACAACTTTCACTCTTCATAAAAACCACAGGTTTGGACATTTATTAGACAGGGCTGTGTATCTGCCGATATTCCAGCATTCTTGCCCAGCTAGAATATCTCTAGATATACGGCCTTGTCAAATCAATTCCTCTTGGTCTTGAGAGGAATATACTTTTCCTTTGAAGATGTCATTGAATTGCTTGGGGTATATTTTGGGAAAGTATGCTTCAAATAGCTATTAATTGAAAAAAAAAAAGAAGACTTTAGTTTCTAAAAGTTTCTAAAACAGAATTATTTCAAAAAGATTATAGGAAGAGAAAAAAAAACTTGGCCTTATCCTGAGCTATTAATAAACATTTGAATCTCTAAAGAATGATGTTACATTGATAAAAGAAAAGATAAAACTAAAGGGAAAAAAATCCAATGGCTAGAAATGTTTATAATTCTTAAAAGAAAATAATTTCTGACACCATGCATATTTTAATTTTTCTTCATTTCAGAAGTGTGTTATAATGGTATGGATATGTTAGAGTGCACTGAATAAACAATAGAATTCATATTTGGTAATAACTGCCAAGATATTAGACATGGAAGTGGAAAATTCTAACCTTTTGACATTCAGAAGGTTGACTGATCCGTAATTTGGAAGCCCTCTCTTTTATTCAAAGGTCTTTAAAGGAAATGAGATGATACTTTTCTACTTTTCTCTGACTCTCATATTTCAGAAAATCTAATGGAAAATAACTGAAGTATTCCTGGAACAAATGATTTTATCCTTGCACTTTCTTGGCACTATATACTTTCTAAACATATGATACAAGTTTAGCTGACTATTATGGAATGTCCAAAAGAAAAGTGTCAGGGATCAAACCCTATAGCCAGGTGGCTATTTACCTTTTAGAGTTGCTTACCATTCATCTGTGTAACATAATACCTGAGTGGATCAGCTTAGTAAGTAGAATATGTCACAAAGGAATAAACAGGGAAAGAAAAAAAATACTTAACCAAAAAAAGCCCCCAAAACTAAAAGAACTCTCAGTGAAATACAGAATTGTAGGAGCTTTAGCTTATCAAAACTTTATATCATCCTTATTTCTATTTTCCTCATTCTTTCATCTTGTTCTTTACTATTAATTATGGGAGTTTATAGACCTGTTCTTGCAATGGGAAATGGTATACAGACACACAGTAAAAAGCTTTCATTGTTCTCAAAAGCTTTCAGACAAACAATACTCTTCCCTGATATTAAGAAATACTCAATAGAAAGTATTAAGACTAGTGAACAGAGAACAGAAGTATTAAAAAATCTGAAGTATTAAAAAAAAAAAAGGAAAAGGTTTTGAGACTTGAAGGTTGAAAATATTAAGGAAATAAAGAATAGTGAGATATAATAAAAATTATTTCTATTAAATTATTTTTAAAAACAAATCTGTCTCCTGTTCATTTAAACTGAATAAATTTGTCTAATAGACTATTACCAAGGTCATTCTAGCTGGGAATTTATTTTGCAATATATAAAATAAAAAAAAAAAAAAAAATCACTCCATCTAGCTTTATTAGTACTACAATTTCACTCATTAATTATCAGTACAAATTTCAGTACAGACATATTGAAAACGGAATTAACCTCAAGTATTTCAGAAATATGTGAAATTACATGAAATTCAAAAGTAACACAGTTTGCTCCAGATAATTCTCAATTCACACTGGCAATACATGGAAAATTAACACCCTACTGCCCCCAACATCCTTTCAAATCACTTATCTTTCGCTCTGTGCAGGCCTGTCTTCTAAAGGAAGATGTCTCTATAACAAAAGCAAACAGAATACATGAACTGAGGATGAACGCTGTTGTTCAGTATTCCCAATAAAAAAGCTGATTATCTAGGAAGAATGTAAAGATATATCAGAACAAAAGCAAGACAGAACACACTGCCAGATTTGTGCACATATGATATATACTTTGATATATACTTTGATGAACCGTCTTTAGCCTAAGCAGTGATGTAGTCTTTGTAATCAGATAAATTTCACTCCATGGCACACATCTCTCTTATTTTCTATTATTGGGTCACAGCGTTGAAAATACAATGTCACAGTACTGCAATTCATTACTATTTTATTTCCTGCTGTGATATCGGGCCAGCACTCAATATAAAGTCTACTACTGCTTCTAAGGTAGTGCTAAAGAGATGATACTGCTCTTTCAAGTTTTCCAAGTTTTTAACTGATTGCTGTGTTCAAAGGCTGAACACATGCTTCTCAGAGCCATTGTGGCATGCATTTTGCCAAATTGAATTTGTGACTATGCTACCACTATAGCTCAGGTAGTTGGCTTTATATGATTTACATTAATAAATTAAAATGTATCATGGTTCATATGATTTAAATACAGCCTCCTCAATATGTCAAACCTTATTTTCCCCATTGTAAACTATTTGAATCTTTGTATTTACATGTATGAGTATTTCACTGATGCTTATCCTTACATGATTCACTATTTGACAAGCAATGTCAAAGTAGTCAAGGATTCTGCTGTCAAAATGCGAGCTCTATGAGTTTTAATCTATATTACACAAAATCCAACATACATGTATTCTCAAGTTGAAGGACCATTCAGGATAAGAATTAAAATATCTTATTATAAAGCACATATATTGCATATTACAATGGAACAGAAGCTACTACAGCAACAGAAGTTACTACAGCAACTATATATTAATGAATTTTCAATAGACTATATTGTTGGGAATAAGTCTCCTGTCACTGCATTCTAGACTACCGGTAGCATTTTAAGATTATTCATCTTTTGACTAAGGACTGTCTAATTTCTGTATCATTTAAATAGTCCATGTAACTTTGAGATATCAGTATACTGAGTATAGAAAACTGACAGTGCAGGAGAGAAATGCATGTCCTTCAACTTATAAAATCATATTTTAATCAGATTAATGAAAACATGAAAGTCCTAACACTTTCTCTACCAATCCCTTAATACTTCTGTAACTTGCTAGAGAGAATGAATTACTCAAAAAGAAATGTCTGATGTAAATACGTAAGAGGAAAGATATTTGCAAATCTTTATACTTGGTTCATATTCTTTGCATTTTTTTTGCTTAATGCTACCTGCGGTTTTCATACAGGGTAATTCAAATGGGATATTAGGTGCATGTCAAGCTGATTTGCTTTCATTTAATGCAATGACCCTTGTATTGCAGAAGATCCTGCTGGAGATTCTTGACCTGTTGTTCTACATGCATATGTGTTTCATTGTGGAATACAAAAGTGGTTTTATGGACACAGA
The DNA here is from genome assembly GCA_003342815.1 of Eudromia elegans. Classification (NCBI taxonomy): domain Eukaryota; kingdom Metazoa; phylum Chordata; class Aves; order Tinamiformes; family Tinamidae; genus Eudromia; species Eudromia elegans. The sequence continues at coordinate 368,582 of PTEX01000292.1, forward strand.
AGCCTGAGACTTTAAAGCATTAATGCAAAGCAGTCTGACCTACTTGACACAAAGACAATAAGGCACACAAAATATCCAAGAGTAATTTGATGGGGAAGAATTTGTATACTTGTCCTTCATTTTGCCCTCTGACTTTCAACAGCGTAGATTTTTAAGTTTATTAATACATTATGTGTGTCATATGTGATCATGAATTCTGCAAAGTTACTTTATGATTTTTTTCAAGATCAGTTTTCAAGAAGGTTTTCCAAAAAGCAATTTTAGGCTATTTGGTTTTCTCATTTTCCTTTCCTTCTGCTTCAAAAACAAATGAAGTTAAACAAGCTCTCAGAATGCTAAAACTTAATCCATAGTTAAGTAATGACAAACCTGTCATGAGTTCCTCAAGAACAATTTTGAGTCCTAAGATGACCACATAGTTGTTCTTGGGTCAACTCGTAAGATTTACAGAGAATGTTGTTTTTCAATGAAGAAAAATAAAATTACTTCTGATCATCCCTTACATTCATACCTTACAATAATTATGTCATACACATATTTTCATATCTCTGAAATAATTACTCCTTTACAAAAATAGTAAGCAGTGATGTTTTTTTCAGTTTGGTCCACAGAAAAACATGGAAGATGACAGTAGATAACTTCAGGTATAGTTGTGTTATATAGTTATAATACACGGTTTAGAGGCAATAAAGGATTTAAGATTATTCTTAGAAGAAAAAAAAAGTCCTATAAACCTAAAATAAGCCATTTGTGTACAGTTCCACCATGAAACTGTTCACTGCTTAGGTTTTGCATATTTAGGTAAAAAGTAATCCTCAAAGTTTTCTTAGGCACAATACTACACTTCCCAAAATTGACTTTTTGTTTGATAAACTAAAATTCCTAGACAATTTTATTCAGGTATTTTCAGGAATACTGAGTATATACATATATATGTATAAATATGCATATATGTGTGTATATATACATAGACACATACACATATGTATCTATACATACATTTAAAAAACATGCAATTTACACCAACTACCAAATACAAGAGCAGATAAATTTACAGAGGAGTAGACATTGTTTTTAAGGCAGATTGATGAATAAACATTCATATAAAGTTTTTATCATTTATGCAAAAATACTAGGAATATAGAAAAGCCAGAGACAGAAAGAAAAGATAAATTGTCCATTCCGTAATAAAAAGGCAAAAATTATATTATTCTAGGAATAATATCATTTAATGCTTATTAAAGACCTCCAAAATCTCATCCAGTTTCCTAGAGGTGATTCTCAGGAAACTTAATCCTATATGAAATTTTAAAAAATCTTTAAAAATAGGTGTTTAGACTATTTCATTCCCAATATCGGAACATTTTAAAAGAAAAAAAAGTTTAAAATGAGTATGTAAACCAGAGAATCTAAAAATAATTAAATTGTATCACATGAAAAAATTACATTTTTAAATTTGTTCACTAGTTTTAATTAAAACATTTTAAAATATTTTCTGTTACAAGACTCTTACAGACTGCTACTTTTATCATTGTTTTCCTGTGATATAAGCAGGAAACTACAATAATTCCCTGTGAAAAACAATTCTGGATTATAAAGGTTTTATATATTTTATAGATACAAAAATAAAATCCCTTCCAATTTCACAGATGCTTAGGGAAATATATTTCATTTGAATGGTATCTTTTTGCACGTCCTTTATATTGTTAGATTAAATGAACCAAATCGTTTACTAATTGCTTATGAATTTCATAATAATTTAATGAATTATGTGTTACAGCTATAGTCGTATAGAAATTAAATAGGTTATGTAGTTCTTAGAGGGACCAGATAAGCAGCTACACATGATATGCATATATGTCATTTTCTGTCTCCAAATTCTGTCCAAATGTCCAAATGTCTACAGCATTCACAGGCTGTAGTAGGAATGCAAGACACATTATAAGGAAATAGATAAAAAATAGGAAAATAACAAATTGCATCCTCGCAAGATATCACAGACACACTGTTTCATCAAACAAAAAACAAAAAATGGAAAACAAGAAACAAAAAAAAGGTCATTTTCAATATTACTTTCCCCCAAACAGTGTGTAATGTCTACTTGAATAGCTGTAGACTTGAAGGGTTTATAAGTAAATATTAAAATTATACAGAAAGAATTTATATAAATCAGAAAGAATTTTTAAGCCCTTATTTAAATAAAGTTACAGCACTAAGCTAAATTTGACAGGATTTCTTCCGCAGACTCCTAGTTTTCCTGACCTTAATTTCTTAAAAATGCATTTTAGCACAGAAATTTGTTGTGTTGACAAATAATATAAAATTGTATTATATTAAAATATTACTTTATTAAATAAAATCAATCTATTTAGAAGTTGAAGGTGATATCCTGAATTATTTAAAACTTCTTTCCGAATAATCTTTTTTCCCTCTCTCTGAAAGGTATCCAAAAAACAAGGGTAATTTTTCTTCCCTTTCAGGAACCTTAAATTCTTACAGGTGTTATCTGGTTACATTTTTTAAAGGTAACATACAAAAAAAGTGTGTACAAACACGCCTTTGAATACTAACTGATATCCACAGAGAAAATTATCTGTGTTTTTTGTATTCAGTAGTTCAAATTTATCAATGCTTTCCACTTCAATTCACTTTCCCTCACTAAATCTTTTTTGTCCTCAGCTGATTTACTAGTCCTGTGCATAGTCTGCTTGTGTACTCTGCTTGGAGAATCCACTTTGCCTGGCAAGAATATATGGCCATGTTATATGAGCAATAGAGAAATCAGTCTAGGAGTTTTTTTTCTCCCCCATTCAGTCCTTAGAATAAAAACAATATTTGGTCTTCCCGGAAATTGGTTCCTCTACGCACAGCCCCAGGCTGCCTTGCAACAAAACAACTTCTAATCTTGAAGAATTTATGTGAATGTAAAAAGAATTTATATGAATTAATGAATAACCATAAGGATGAAAATATTAATGTTGGTATTTTTAGTACTTCAAACTGAAAAGATTGCATAGTCCTGTTGGATTGCTAATCAGCTGTAAAAAAAGGAGATATAAATCAACCCTGGGAATTTGAAATTGTTTGAAGGCAAAAAGATTATACAAAATTAATCAATTTACAATATTCTGGCAGCAGTATGCAAGCCAGTGGAAATTCCTAAAAGAAAATAATAGATCTGTAGCTGTTGCTCTCTCCACCATTAAGTCAATTAACAAATATTAAATTATACAGGTCCAGACTAGTCTTCCCTTAGAAGTGCTATGAACATCTTATCAGAAGGATATAAAGCTATAAACCTGCCAAAGTTATAAAAACCTTTCTATTGTTTTGAAAATAAATACTACACCAAAATACCAGTTATCAACAAGACAGATTTATAACAAATGTAAATATTAACCAGCAATTTCTATCCTGCAAAGTTCTTAAAAGAAGATTACTATTTCTAAGACTATGTTAAAAATGAAGGTAGAGCACCTGCTGTGACAGATGTGTTATAAGGCAGCAGCTGCAGGAACAAGAGATGGGAGAAAAAAGTCTTTTTGAGTGGTATTTAGGAAGAATAATTTGTAAGGGATAGATTATAAAAAATGTGGGTCACAGGGGGGAAAGGTAACAAAGTATTTTTTATATCCTGAAGAACACTAGACTCTGAAAAAAATTGGATTCAAAAGTAAACCATATTAATCCACCTCAGCAAGCTTATAAAAGTGAAAGGCTTAAAACTGGGCTGACAGATTTTCAGAAATGTTCAGTACTAGGCAAGTAAGATTGCTTGCAGCTGTAGATTTAAACCAAAATCTTTTGATTATATTTATCTTAAGAATACAAAAACCAATTTTGAAAACGTAGTCATCATTTTTTTGTTTTGTTTTCTCCAGTTAGGAGATTTTCTGTTTTAAAGAAAAGTGGGAGATGAGTGCAATCAGAATTTGCCTTGTGGGTTGTTTAATAGCATGATCTAGTTGAAATAGAAACTCTTCTTCAGACATGTAATTTTGTTCATACCAAATCTCCAGAGAAATAAATTGTCCATAAAGCAGAGGATGACTTTTACATTATCCAAAAGTTATGTCAAATTCAGCCAAATACTGAATATATGATTAGAATATTTATAGATAAAGTTCTTGAAACTTCTGCCTGGTATTTGACTAATCTACCCTCTCTTTTATATGAGTTAGTTTAGTGAAAATCTATGTGGTAAAAGCATAGGTTTTTCTCTTTTCTCAATATCCTCTGATTTTAGTTATTGCAAATTTCTAAAAATAAAAATAACAAAGGTTTCCTAATAGCAACAGAATACTATGCCTACTAACAGCCCACCTTTTTATTTTAAGTTGTATATAAAATAGAGAAAATATTTTAAGTTGTATATAAAATGATAACAAGTCTCTTTTTGTTGTTGTTTGTTTGTTCAATAGGATTAATTATCATTGCATTTTGTGTGTAAATAACAGTCTACAATTATCCTTGACATATGCAAGAAATTGCAGAGTGTTTTGGATGAAACAAAGAGGTACTCTTTCAGATTTTAGGTTAAAAAATTCTGTAGTAATTTTTTTAACTCTTCTAGTATCTCCTAGTATTGCTATATAATGTGTACTTACTATTTCATGTATAAAATGAACTATTGTAAATGATGTGGAAAATATTATGTCTCTAAATTTTAACATCACAGAACAAAAGCTCTTCTACAATTTTATTTGGACATTCAATCTTTGTCTTTTAAAACAGATTTCAAACTGTGATTTTATGGTTTAATATCTAGGCGAATTCAATGGAAATAATGGTATTATCAGTTTTCCTCCCACATGCAATCTTTCTACATTTTTAAGTATGCTTTTACCTTACAGCTTCATGGAATGGTATGCTGATTTTACAGCTTGAAACAGTAGGACTTTACTCCTCTATTTATAAATTCACACTTACAGAATCATCAAGATTTGCAATATCGTAAGTTTCAAGCTGTCACTCTTAAAATTCTTTTTTATTTAGTAGCTCCAGGTAATTTTGAGTGTTCTTTCCCCTCTTACTCCTCACTCCAACATACCACATTTTCTCATGCTATAAAATGTAACCAGCATACTCTGAACTGGTGAAATAGGCAGGTTAAGAAGGCAACAGAGACTGGATACTGATGGGGGAGGAGAGGATTCAGTATCTTAAGTTTCTGCTGGTTCTGAAGATGAAACAACAGGTAGAATTTCCCTGCAAGCTGCAACAGAAGAAAAGTTTGCATTTGTTGTTAGCTTAAGATTTGCCTTTAAAATGAAATTATTATTTTATTATTTACAAGTATACAAGTGTAACTATAGATCAAACTAAAAAAAAAAAGAAAAAAACAATTGCTTGTTTCAGACAGTAAGACCAGGACTCGACGCAGCTTGAAGGGGGGAAAAGGGCGCTAATTTGGTTAGAGATGAATTCCCTTGCATTCCAGCCAATCCTTAGAGGGGACTGGGGCAGGCTGGACTAATCTCTCGATAGGGATATCAAATACTTTGTTAGCTATAGGCCCAACTATGGCAGCAGTGAATGCATGAACACTTGTCAACTTGTAGGCCCGACTACCTTCCAAATGAGCAGTCGAGTTCACAAATAGCATGATTTATTCAAATGCAACATTTGCAAGGCGTGTTTTGGATGTAAGTACATGAAAATATGGCTTTTTTTTTTTTTTTGGTAAGCTCAAATGTACAAATGTGCAATCATTACTTACTCCATAAGATGGGGAGGGCTCTTAAGTCTCAATGAGTTTGCTTAGGCAGTGTCCCAATACGAGACGAGGAAAAGGGTTCCACCCGTTGACTGATCCAGAAGTAATGATGGAATCTTCCCTTTTCCTTCTTTCCTACATAGTTCACCTTTTATATCTATAGTATTTTTACATTTAGGTAGAGCTTGAGTGACTCTAGTCATACAAACTTTTGGTTTTGATTGGTGAAAAAGTCTCTTGCTTTCATTTAAAGGTACAGTCAATCGAAAATCTAGAGCACAGTGAGAAGTGGTCATGCCTCTGAGGTGGGTAACTTTTGGGATGGAGGTGTGTTTGGTGTTATAATGAGCATATAATGAGAAAAGTTCATGCAAAGTTCATCCAAAAGATGTAGTTTGCCACCTGCCTTTGCTGGCTCAGCACTGGACATCTAATCATATACCTCTATGGTTCACCTGGCTTATCCGTGGCATCACAGAAGTACAACAGAGTTTGGCCGTGGTGTCTTCACCCTCTGTTACTCCTTTTTACAGACACTAGAGGGGCAGACTGTCCATGCATACCAGACCATCCTGCAAATGGCAAGTGTTTCCCACCCCAAGTAGGCTTTAGTAATGCCCAATAATGCCTTCTGTTAGGCTCTAGTTCCTCTCTAAATTCCCATTTTCCCAGCAATTCTTCCACACTTGACTCATAACTTTCAGGTTGTTAAAGTTGGTAATCTGACTGTTGCACCATTTCCTCTCTGGCCTCAGTTCTTTCCAGGTCTTTCATCCTGAGGCTCTGTATTTTGCCAGCTTTTCCTCCTGATGTATTAGTTTCCAAACAAGATCATCCTTTATTTTCAATTCTAAAATCCTTCTAAATTGTGTTTTTGTTCTCAGCAGTGTTCCCAAATTTACTCTCATTTATAAATCAAATAATCTTTCTGTCCTCTCCCTCTTCCATGCTGTTACATCTCCCCCATTTTGGTACACAGGATTTCACTGTGGTAACATTTCCAGCCTGTGTTCTCACTTCTCATAGGAGAAACCATTGATGTGATGCTGGATCAATCCCTTCTCTGCACTATATGCAGGTGATATCTTACCCTCTGAGTGCTGCAGAGGTGCTTCCAGTGGTCCCAAGAGAGAAAAGGGAAGACACCTGTGGTACCTGCAGCTGTCTGCAAAGTGATGAGATGCTTCTGCTGTGTCATTAGGCTCCTGCAAGTACTGATTTGGCCAATCGAACCCTTGTTGTATTTTAACAGATTACTTTTATATTGTACTGTAAACCTGCAGTGGAGGGGAAAGTATATTTTTAGTGCAGTCTCTTACTGGTGAAACTACTAGAGGTATGTTTAGTGACTTTACTGGAGAAACGAGAGTAAAGCTGACGCAACAGTTTTACAGCTTAGATCCAGGTCACAAAACACTTTAGATTACATATATTGAAGAATCGTAACCGTGAAGGAATCATGATGTGAAAAAATAATGAGCTGGATTCTTACCTACTGGACTTCCTTCCTTTAGCTGTGGTGAAACTGAGTTGACTTCTACCAGCTAAGGCTGTTCTTACCTCATTTACTTTCAAAGCTACAGAACAGAAAATGAAGAACAAAATTATGCTAGAATTTCATTACATAACTCCAGAAAAATTATGAAAGTAAAATATTGGGCATGATCAGCTAAATTTTAAAGAGCTTGAAATATCTTTCACTAAATCTTCAATAAGCATTTTTGCTGGTAAGGGATATGGCATCTTAAGAACATTTAACCTGTCTCTTTGGCTTTAGCTCATCTGCCTTTTTTTCTTACTTGAGCTGAAGACATTTAAAGACATACTGAAGACATTTAAAATTACTCCCCAAAGGTTTTGGAATGAGCAAAACTAAAGTTATATTTGCTGTGGGGAATTAGAAAATCTTGTTCTTTGCATATCCTCATGTAATTATACTGTTAGCTGCAGGGTAAGTAAGAAGGCTAGCGCCACAGATTAAAAGGTCTTTATATTACTCAAATGATGGTTTAATGCTTGACCTTCTCAGGGAGAATTCAGACTAAATTCAATACTCTATAGTCTCTCTACTTCCTTTATATCTTATAAATCTTGTAAATTTTAACAATGTATAATTTACTAATGACTTAAAACTCTAAGCTAAAGTTGTGAGGTTGAAGAGATTCAAATTGTGCTCTTCAGAAATTGATGCTTTACATCAACTGAATGCTGGATAGGCTACAAATATGTTTTAATTTGCTAGCGATGGTCTTCTGCAGACATGCCATGGAAGATGGAACAGAAGCATTCTCCACCACTACTCCCCAAGTACACTAGCTACGTTAACCTGAACTCTGTTTCTGATCATCTGAACAATAATTGACAGAATACTGATAATCATCAGCAATCCTAAACTTCAATAAGCTGCTTCTGTGGTTGCTAGAACTCTGCTATCAAAAGAAAATAAATTCCCCTGCATTCTGACTGGCAGTTGCCCAGTTGGACTGGAGTGAGTAAAAATACATGATGAAACTGATCTAGTCTTTTTAGTAGGAGTAAAAATAAGGCATAATCTGATGGCATAATCTGCATTATCATCTTATTGATGAATGGTTTGGGAAATATGGAAGTGCAATTCAGCATTTACCAAAGCTAGAAATAAAATCTGTAAAACACCTTTCTTCCCCTGATGACTAATAGAGAAGTTAAGTTATAATGCAGATGGAAATTACTGCTTCATTGCTTGACACTAAACACTTCAGTCCCTTAGGGAAGAGGAAGACATATAGAAATAATCTTTGCATTTTTCAGTAGCAGTTTCCTATTACCCAACCACTTTAGAAAAATAAAAATTGACCTAAACCATGGCTTATGACTCAAATCTACCACAAAACCTTTTATTAGTAACAAGTAAATTGAGTAATATTTTTACACCAATTTTTGAAGCCTTTCTATTAAAGAAGCAGTAACAAAATTGACTGAAAAGTATAATACTGGAAATGATGTAATACATATTTTGATATTATCAGGCTGCTTTATTAACAAAGGTGCTTCAGATAAGAGCAGATATGCTTATGCAACCTAGATTAAGCTTGTGAACTAGAATGTTAGTGATCAAAATAAAATACAGTATTCCAAGAAATTCTATTTTTCACTTTTCAACATCCTTATCTACCTTTTGATTCTCTGCTCTTTTAGCATCTTGTTTCTCTTTCTCATGCTTAAGCCCTCTCTATTTTTGCTTTGCAACACTTTCATCTTCCTTAGTTATAGCTGAGATTTGAAATCCAGTAAATAATTTTGCAGAGTTTTAATCTGTTTTAATACTCTTTGAAAGAAGATGTGGATTTTAGTTACAGTGGCTGGCATAAATACTTCTCCTGATTTTCTTGTCATTTTATTTCTGTAGTAATGTTTATCACAACACAGTCAGTAAGTCTCAGAAGCTTTTTTGAGGAAATCTTCTGCATTTTAATTACATTTTTATTATTGCCTAGAGTGAAGACATAGAAATGGAGAATGTTTGGATGAGGCTCATGTTAATGTGTTAAATACCTGAACGATTACATAACTGTTATGCAGTGTATCATATTTATAAAATACTACTTATAAGCAGAAGAAAATAGATTTAGGCCTTAATGAAATAATGGGTAAAAGACCAAACCAAAATGATAATATTTTGAAGTTCTATTTTTTAATATAACTTAATGCTGGTATGTTTTAAACAAACAGTTTTAAGCAAACAAGTCTCTTACATGCTTAGAGGTTTCATTCCTTATTATAGAACATTGTTTTGTTTGTTTTCCATAGTTACGTTAATACTTATGTATTAAGATATAATGTAAAGAAATGTTTTGTACTCCTGTATCAGAAACACACAGAGCTACTGGAGAAGGTCCAGTAAAGAGCTATGAAGATGATTAGGGAACTGGAGCATTTCCCTATGTGGAAAGAGTGAAAGAACTAGGCTTGTGTAGCCTGGAAAACAGAAGACTGAAGGGTGGATCTTATCAGTGTGTGCAAGGATCCTCAGGGAGAGTGTCAGGAGCACTGAGTTAGACAATGGTGCTCAATGACAGGCTGAGAGGCACAAACTGAAACATTGAAGTTTCTGAACATCAGGAAGAACTTTTTGACTGTAACAGAGCACTGACACAGGCTGCCCAGAGAGGCTGTAAAGTCTCCTTGTCTGTAGATATTCGACACCTAGCTGGACCCTGTGCAACATGCTCTGAGTGACCAAGGTTGTGTAGGATGAGTTGAACTAGATTATCTCTAGAGGTCTCTTTCCACCTTCGTCATTTTGTGATTCTGTGAAATTTGAAAGAATGTGAGTGTAAGGTAAGGCTTGGCAGTGCCTTGTGAGTGTCATATGGAACATTTGCCATAGCTTCGGTCAATCAGATGCTGTAGCCTCTGATGTGTGTTTTGCCTGTTTCAAAACCACCAATGTGTCTCTGTTAGAAGTTGTCTTCAAAACAATTCAAGCAAAATTGGCCTGCCCTAAATTTTGTACTGCTACTGCAAGATTGCCACCAGTCCTGAGTCAGCCATCTGGGCAGTGATTGTGTTATACTGCACTCAGACACTGGCGATAAATCTAGTTTAGATTTAATACTCTTAAGGGATTTGCAAAGTCTGCCACTAAATAGAGCTGTGTGAGGACAAACCTAACATACTTGTGAAACTCTTAGCTGGCTTGTTGTGAGGATGATAGGCAGCTATTGATCTCATATATTGACTTTTAAAATGTTTGTAGCAATCTTGATGCACTGAACCTCATAGATACTGAAACTTGCACACAGAAAAAGGTGTTCAGCTTACCTATAGTGCTATAAGCTGCTCAAATACCATTTTATATCTCCTTCCTAAGACTCCTTCCTCCTTGAAATCTGTCTTGTACAGGCATTCGTGCAAATTTTAACAAAATTTGCTCCTAGCTGAGGCAGTATCAAGTTCCTGACTAATACATAAAAACATACAAATTTGTATCAGATAATAAGAATTTTTAGGTAAGTGACATTTGGATAATAGTGACTATGCTCTAATTATATCCCAATGGCCTCTTTATAGGCTTTATCTTCTCTCAATCATTTTTTTTTTTCTTTTCCTTTCACATTCTCAGCAGTTCTTTAGGGGAATGAAGTGAGCAGAAAAAAATTCCTAATTTAGAAATACCTCCTTCACCATTTTTCATTCTATTACATTTTAAATAAATCTACCTCTGCTATTGAATATGGGAAAAGACATGGACTCAATGTTTTGATCTTAAAATGACTGGACTAATTCAGTCTAATTCAGGTAAGAACTATTATCTCTCCCTTAGGAAAAAAAAAATGAAAATACCTGTTGTAAGGAGAATATAAATCACACTTGAAAAATATAGTGACAGACTGTAATAATTGCACTTAAAAGGCATATGTACAAGGAACTGTGATAGCAGAGTAAATACTTAGGGACATCAAGCAAATATAGGAGTGATTCACTTATCTTATACTAACTGCAGGAAGGAGAAGATACCTGTACGCTTTTTTGCTTTCCAATTAATACTGTTCATTTGGCTGACACTTTGATGTCTGTAGACATGAAAGCCAATGACATACCAGTACAAATTACTCAAGTAAAAGCCCAGCTATGAACCTCTATGGTATGTTGTCCTTTAACCTGTGTAAACGCTGCTCCAAGTCTCCATCTACCTCTGTACTACTGTCCTGAGTGTTAATATTGATATCTAGTATATCCTTCTGGAATTACATGGAATATAAACCACTGTAGCATTAGAATTCTCATCTTTAGGCTAGCTTCTTAGTGTCAGACTTCTCATTTCCTGTGGGTTGTTTTATATTTGCATGATTACTCTGGTTAGTTGAAAATTCTGAAAATGGATGTGGAAACCTCTTCCACAGCAGCATAATGGTGACCTTAATTTCTATTTCCATTTGCTGAATATGGTCTTTTTATTTTTCCTGAAGGAAAAAGTGAAAGAAAGAAATGACTGAGCTATAATAGACATCACCAATACATGATGTGAAAGTCTAATGCTCACCACAAGAGGTCAATTTAGTGCTGAAAAGTTGTGAACTTTAAATATTTCATGAATACTGTTATAAATACTCTCCACTCTGTTCAAATATCTTCTGTCATGCCCGTGTGGAGAAAGTGTGTTTTTCATCTTTATTTTCCCTGTAGATCAGTTAGTTACAGATTTGAATGATGAAATACAATGCCAAAAAGATTTTGTGGGGTGTTTGATTTATTTCTTTCATAAAGTTGAAGTCCTACTCCAAAGGAAAGAATATGAAACAGACATTTTGGCACAATGACTGAAGGAGTGCTCTTCTACTATTTTTTCACTTGAGACTTTGAGGAGAATTTGCATGGAGGAAATTATTTTAAGTTGTGTAACAATGTCAGGTTAATATCTTGTCAAAAGCAGCAGATGGAGTTAAAAATGTGAAAGAAAAGACAATGTCCTTGAATCTTTCATTAGCTTTGAAAAAAAGATCATATTTTTCTTATTGTCTTGTAGGAGAACAACTAGGAACATGCTTCTGTTTATATGTCACTGTGACTAATGAAAGAAAAAAATGTTTTGGAAAATGCAGACAGTCCAATAAAAGTTAGCTTATTGATAAAGTACAGACCAAGGAAGGATTTTATATAAAGTTTGTGTATATAAATCTCACATGGACATCATCAGAAAGTTTGGATAATAGGCATTTAGTGCATCATTTCGAAGCTCAATGACCTATCATGAGATTTGAAAGCATTTATTAATTCCTTTCAAATGATCTTCTTAGATTGATAATTTTTGTGTGTTTTCTGCAGAAGAAAGCTGGAGATACTACAATGCTAGCTACATTCTCTTGCCTAATGTAATGGGCCTTGAAATTAAAACATACATACATTTTACAGCATAATAAACAATCCCATTTCCAGATATTAAAACTCACAATTCAAAACTTTTTTCACGCAGAAAGCAAAACTTTGAAAAACCTTATTCTCTATTTAAATTTTTCTTCAGATATTGAATATATATAAAACTTCATGAGCCCATTAAATTTCTGGGTAGTCTTTTAAGAATACCAGTACATGCTTTTAGCTAATGGCTATACATTTGTGTATTATAGATAAATATCTACTATAATTGCTCTATATAACTACACATTTAGAAGCAGTTGAAAGCACAGTGATATTAAATCTAACCTAGAGCTTTTTAGCATCTCCTCTGACAATTTTCTGTTATGAGATTATTCATTCCAAAGTGCTGTATCTACAACGGAAACAGTGAGAGTGCTCCCAGTCCTGATACAGCATAAAGGGTTTGAAATTTGAGCTGTAGCTGGATGAATTAAAGAATATGTGAATTTGTTTAGCAAATACATACAGAAGTAATACATACAGAAGTATCATCTGACAGCCGTCAGTGGGACTAGATTAATTCAATAGTTTTGATAGATTTCACTTGTGGGTCATTATTTTATCCACATCTGAATAATGATATTAACAGTCTAAAATAGGATTGTAAATGTCCAAAATTTTGAAAAAAGAAAATACCTTTATCATGTGTCTCATTTTGTAAATATTTTTATTAGTCAAAAATAGTTATTATAGTTGCTATTCCTAAAAATAGGAATTCTTTTCTGATAAGAAATAGACTTGACCTTATAGACTTAAAATCCTTGGCATATCACAAGTAAGGCTTACAGATTGCATTAGCTTTCCTTACAAAAACAAATGAGCACATTTAAATTTAGAGAGAAAGCAGCTTCTCTTGGGTTCTAGTGATCCAGTTCTCCAGGATGGCATAGTTGTTTTTCAGAATTTCTATTTGGTTAAACCCTTGTGGGTCTCAGTTGGCAGCACTCCAGCTTCCCAGGGAAAGTGGCTTAAATGAATGTTGAATTATCACAATTTCATTTTCTGTTATTTTAGACCAATTCATCACTCCATTTATCTTGTGGTTCTGACCTGTCCCTTTGATTTCACAGTAATTCCCCTCTGCTAGAGGCAAGAGTACAATTCACATCATGATGTTTAGGCAACACAGTTTGTCCTAAAACTGTGTCAGCAAACTGTAGTCAGGGAATTGCGAACCTTCTGTAAATTGCCCTAATAAAGATTTTTAAAATATAGATGGGGTGGTTTTTATTGAATGCCTGATGTATTGCATACAGCTGCTCACAAAAGCTTGTTAAATAACACCAAATATGGTTGCATTTGGTCATAAATGAGGAGCGACATAGATGTGCCTAGAATGTTACAGCATGTAAAGGCCTCTTATCCACATAAGCACCACTTTGTTCTCAAATCTTCTATGATGATTAGATCTGTTGAAAAATTATTCTAAACAGATTCTACAGAGGATGAAAATGCATCATCTGTTGACATAAAGTAATCTTTATGATGCTGGAAAAAAAGGATTTCTTATAATAAATTACTTTGTTTAGAACATATCAGAACAGGAATCTGAACCAGATAATTACCATATTTAGTTGATTTTTATTTAAAGATAAGTACTGAAGAGAATAGTATTTATCATGCTTAAGAGTATAGTGGTGACATGGGGCATCCAGTTCCTCCTTCACCATTTGTTGCTTATTTTCTAGCAGCTCAGGCTAGCTCCAGTTCCTGTCTTTCAGGCTCCGCAAAGCCCTTGACTCCCAACCATAAAGGGACTGAGCACTGGGAAAAAATCAGGAGCAAAAGGAGCCTGGAGCTGTCAGATGAAATGGAACCAAGGTGCTCTGTCCAAGGGGGTGCGAGGGTAGAAATTGAGTCATGTAGAGCCAGAGATGCAGCACCTTGCACTGCACTGTGCCAGCCTCCTTCTCCTTTGCCTCCTCCATTTCTTCTTTTTCCTTCTGCTTCTTACACAGCCCAGCCTTATGTTTCTGCTATTGCACTACTGCAGCTTTGCAATGGCCCTTTTTCTTCCCCTGCCTTCACTCTCTGCAATTTGCTAGAAAGATACTGATTACATTCATAGCATCAGACCTCATGCTGCTAGAGCCCTATCTTCATCCCCAGTGCAGATGGAAAACAGGCTCCATAACAACCATAAATCTGGGGCTGCTTCTGTGGCACACATGCCCTAGCCATCAAAATCTGCAGGCTACTGCTCTTCTGGTTGTAAGCAGAAAATGTGACTTCATTTCCTCAGGCTTAGCATTTAACAGTTAAATCTGAAACAGTAGGCCATTTTCTGCTGGGCTCCCTTCTTTAGCATTTCTCATGGTTTTGCAATCTTTCATAGAATCACAGAACCGTTGAGGTTGGAAGGGACCTCTAGAGATCATCCAGTCCAGCTCCCCTCATCCAGCAGGGACTCCTCGAGCATGTGGCTCGAGTGGCTTCCAAGTGGGTTTGGAAGATCTCCAGAGAAGGAGACTCCACAGCCTCTCTGGGCAGCCTGTTCCAGGGCTCTGCCACCCTCACAGTAAAAAAATTTTTTTTCATATGGAGACAGAACTTCCTATGCTTCAATTTGTACCTATTACACCACGTTCTGTCACGAATAAGAACTTGGCCCTATCCTCTTTACATCCTCCCCTCAGGTATTTGTATACGTCAATCCAGGCTAAACAGGCCCAGCTCGCTTAGTCTTTCCTCATACGATAGATGCTCCAGTCCCTCAATCAGCTTTGTTGCTCTGCACTGGACCTTCTCCAGAAGCTCCACATCCCTCTTGTACTGGGGACCCCAGAACAAGGTGTGGCCTCCCCAGAGCTGAGGAGAGGGACAGGATCTCCTCCCTCAATCTGCTGGCAATGCTCCTCCTGATGCAGGCCAGGACCCTGTTGAACCTCACGGCCACAAGAGCACAACACTGCTTGGTTAGCTTGTCAACCAGAACCCCCAAATCCCTCTCTGTGGAGCTGAATTTCAGCAGCTCAACCTCTAAGATGTACTGGTGCCTGGAGTTATCTTTAACAGCCTAGAAACCACAGACCCTCAATACGTAAAGTGACAACACCAAAGTCTCTGCCTACTGAAGAATCAATTCAAGAAATTATCTTCCAAACCATCTCTTATTAGTGCCAATACCAATAATAATTACAAAACTTCACTTGCTAGGTTATTGTCCATATCTGTCACACTTTTTGGACTGGGTGGGCTAGTCCATGATTAGCCTTTCAGAACTGCATAAAGAGATGAGAACTACAGAAGAATATGAACTTTTTGATACTTTTGTGGTATCATTATGGTCAAACCTAAAAATGGAACTATTACATATAATTTTCCTTCCTACACCATATGCTATCACTCTGAAATGCTAATAAACCATCAATCATTCAGCATTCTGCTGGCATGATAAAGATTTTTTTTTTCCCAGATTTACATTTTCCTTTTGTCTGCACATCACAATTACTAGATAGTAATTTCAGCACTGAGATTTTTCCAGATGATGAATATGGCTCCAGCCAGTGTTGTCCAGAGATCTATTTTCACTACATGCTAACTCAGTCTGTAGATATTTACAATATATTTTAATTTTAGTATGTGCTGTAATGGGTAGAACTGATATCATTTGTAACGAATTATAGTGAATTTTTATATCAAGTACGGTGATAGTAGGGGAAACTGTTGACTAAGGCTGAGGCTGTGAAGTTGAGACTTATCAGTTAAAGAACAGCAAAGATGTTTCAAATGCAAAATCTCTGACAGACAAACAGAGCAAGGTGATACCACAAAAATGTATTAATAGAACTTGTTTACACAACAGATTAATTTCCATTTACACTTTCAGCCTTAACTATGTGTAACTAGATAAATTTCATCAGCGCTTTGCAAACATGAAATGTGGACATACACTGACCATTATGTCACCATGTCTAAATAGGACACTATACCTAAAATTTTATTGTGGGAAGGAACTGGCCATAACTCAGCTAAACTCTCATATAATCATTTTCCTATGCACTATTTATCTAAACTCTCTGACTTCATAGGGAAGTCAGCTAACGAACGGATGGATTCAGCCAACACATAAAAACTGAGGATGTGAAGGTACATATTGTGTATTATCCATTTCCAAATAAAAAAATCTATCTTAAGCTACTAAAGAAGGGGATTTAAATTCATCTGTCCTGGACTGGAAATACAGCTATCACTAGACTTACTGAGGGAACTTTGAACTATGTGATTTGTTCTTGTCCCCTGATCTTCTCATAAGAATCTAGGACTATTCTCTGTGCATGTAGGTAGCATGAAGTGCTGCCTAACAAAATTCACACCATTTCCTAGACTGTGCTACTTGACTTGCATTTTACTGTAGCTTAAATGCATGTTAGGTTAAGCGTGAATGCTAGATTATAACAATTCTGAGTGAGACAACTCACTGCACTTTGAAAGGTATTCTACAATCTAATTATTAAATAATCAACTGTAAGGGTTTTTTTTATGTATTACTATTTTATCAAAACAATAAGTTCAAGGCTGGAACATTAATATTTGGCATTTAAGTATGGTTTAGCCAAGCGCTTGAAGGATGGCAACCATAAAAATGCAAGAGACTTGGCAAGAGAATGAAAATACAGAATTGAGGAAAAAGACATGTAAGAAATTGAATTAAATTAAAAAAAAAAAAGTTGAGAAAAATAGGAGGCAGAGAGGGGCAAACGAGTAATTTCAGATAAAGAGTCTAATAAGAAAACCTATGTCATAACCTTAGAAAGATGGATAGAATCAAAGGGAAAAGCAGTTTTAGCTAGTAAGCTAAAAAAGTATGGTAGGAGTAAACGTGAGAAGATAAAAATACTTATTAGGTTTACTTTCATAATATATTCTTATCTGGATGCTTTACCTGTATTTACCTTTCACCAGTTTTTACTTTTTTCTCAGCTATACTTCATCATTTTCTTTAGTATTTTTAATTGTTGGAAGTTAATGAAGCTTAATAAAATGAAGGTGAATTGATTATAGGATCATTTTTTTTCTGAATATAAGGACTACTTTGCCTTTAGAGCTTTCAAAACTGAGATATATGATACTGTTTTCATTTTAGATTCTCAGGCAACATTCGAGGGTACACAAAACAGAAATGAGTAAATACCTGAAAAGGCAAAAAGCGTAGAACAAATACATAAAGTAGAAATAGTCCTAGTTTAATGGATAGTTATAACATTTATTGATAATGTACTTTTATTTCTCTTACAAGTAAAGTAATAAACTTAAAAGCAAGCAAACTTTCTTTTTGTTTACGTATGATGATTCCTATTTAAGAAACCAAATCACTAGATTATACTTCCATTGTTCTGGCTGGAATTTGAAAAAATGGACACAGTTAAGACCAGTAACTTTTTAGGAAATGAATTACTATAGCAAGTCATGAGGGAGCCTGCCAACAAATCCACAGTATGCCTAGTTCTTATTAGTTCAAACTACATGAATTTGTTCCCAAACCCGAGTCAGGTTTATTTTCTCTCTCTTTTTTTCTTTTTTAATTGAAAAAAAAATTTCTAATTGAAAAAAAAAATCTATGGTTTTATACATCTGATATACTTTCAGTTTCCCTTCCATGTGATTCTTGTTGCTCAATATATTTATCATTTCCTCCACTACTCCTTGTTTACCTTTATTTTTAAAAACGTTGATGCTTTCTTTATTCTTTTCTTTCTCCACTGTAAAGATCTGCTATTTTTAAAAGCAAGTCTCAGTGTTTCACAATTACTTTCAGAGCTGTAAAATTGCTGAGGGGGGGTTTGAATGCTTTGTCCTCTTTTTAAATGATGT
Organism: Eudromia elegans; assembly: GCA_003342815.1. Lineage (NCBI taxonomy): Eukaryota > Metazoa > Chordata > Aves > Tinamiformes > Tinamidae > Eudromia > Eudromia elegans. Next base: position 387,012 of record PTEX01000292.1, read on the forward strand.
AGATAGGCAAAGAGGGACATTCTCTTTAACATGATCATACATAGCAGTTCTCTGTAAAGACGTCAGAATAGTTTCCTAAGATAGGAAGAATTATACATAAAGGTTGAGAAATTCAGCTCTGACTTGTCACTAGGAAATTAAGATTTGTTTGCATGTATGTATTTTTATGAGTTTATTTTCAGGCTCACAGATCATTTACTACAAAGAATTTTGGCAGAAACAACCAGAAACAAATACTAAATCTAAATGGAAATATTGGAACATGTGTTAGAAATGGAAAGAACAGAGACTGAAAATAGAATTTTAAAATTTCAGAATTATCTGTCCAAAAAAATAGTCCTTAAAAATACTCTTACTCAAAAATACTCAATACTCTTAAAGAAATTCACTTAGTGGGAAAAATGGCAACAAAAGACTCAAGTATTTACAAAAGCTGTCACCTTATAATAGCAGCATGATTCCACTCTGTGCAAAACAGCCTTCTAACATACTCAGATGTGTCACAGTGAAAACAGCTCTGAGTTGCTGGAAAAAAAAAAAAAAAAGTCATAGTAAAGCACAGAATTATACCAGGAAAAAATACCATATGTTTTCATTACTTTTTTTAGTATAGGTTAGGACTGAAAAAGAAGGAAACAAAAATGAAGTTTACTGTTTTCTACTTCCAAACATAACTGATATTTAATGGGATGATGTTGCCTTTCCATGCACAGTGTACGCACTAGTTTATTAAGCTCACAGATCGCTCCAGGTCTTGCAAGTTTTTTCTGAAGCCATGTGGAGTGTAGACACAGTGCTAGAGTGCTGTCAACTCTTTCCACAATCCCTGTCTTTCCCAGCGGTGTTCCACCATCACAAGTACAGATGACTATTCTCAGATGAAGACAAAAACTAGATAAGTAAATAAAGCAGTAATTACTTCAAAAATTGATTTAAAGGCATAATAGGGGAAAATCAGAGAGAAAACCAGCACACAGCAGGAACAACCATAAAAGGTCAGTTCAGTTGTATTAACAATTTTGTCTTAATGGAAAATACTAACAAGCTATAGCTGTGATTTTAAGTAACTTAAAGTGTTCTGAGTTATTGTACCATGTTGAAGCATATCTATAGGTGAATGGAAAAAAGCAAGAATCTTTTACAACTTCTTTTGAATACTGTGATTTAAGTGCTACTTAATGATAAAGTGCTACCTTTGATAAAGAAACTATATCTGAATTAAATTTCAGTAGGAGTTCTTTTTTGTTTATGGAAAGTGAAGGATAGAGCATAAATCTCTGCATGAGTCCTGAGACTGTAATGATTTTACCGGAATAAAACTGTATGTCACAGTTATTTTTAAGGTACCAGTATCTGATTTAGAATTTTAACTAGACATAAAACAAAAATAATGATTTCTTACAGTTTCTTTTATATAATAAGAAGCAATATTGTTAGAGGTTCCTTTTACAGCGTATCTTCAAAAAAGTCTATTTTGTGCAGAAAGATACCATAAGCTCCTTAACATTTGGAAGATAAATTAAATTTTAATTCTAGTTTCATGTTTTGTCTGATCTGTGAAGACAGATAACAGCAAAGGGAAACCAAAGGCAATAAAATGTACCCTCTCATGTACTTGTACAGAAGCTGACGGCCAGACTCCTCAATTAATTGTAAGAGCCATGACAATGTAAAGCAAGAGGACATCCTGGGAAACAGAAATAAGCAGAATGTAATTACAAATATAATCTTGTAGAATATATACATGTAAATTTCAACACAGAAGAGAGAACTAGCAAGAAAACATGTATTTATACAAGTAACATTTCTGGTTGTTAACAAAGGTAAACCTACTATTTTCCTTTGAAACAAACATTGGAATGCTCTTCTTCACAGGAATATTAAGTTTTGTTGATCTGGCTTTCGGTCTCTATTCTTGGAGATATTTTTAGCCTAAAGCAAATGTCTGCTGCATCAGTTACCAAACTGCAGCAGATTTTGTGACAGAAATGTGTGGAATCCACCACAGAATTCTAGTCAATGGCTGTTAAATGAATCAGATTATCAATGTGATTATTACTAAGATAGTAATAAGATTATATAACTGTAATATATTTTAAAATGTAAAATATATATACATGCATTAAGCAAAATACATATACTATAACCATAATATAGTCGTATATGCATAAATATATATACACATAACTAATAATAACTAAAATAATATGATATAATCCTTTTACAGATAGATAGATGATAGATAGATAGATAGATGGATAGATGGATGGATGGATGGATGGATGGATAGATGGATGGATGGATGGATGGATGGATGGATAGATGGATAGATGGATAGATGGATAGATGGATAGATAAAAGAGAGTAGGCCTGAAGCATGTAGTTCATTTCATTTTGGAATGAAGTGGTGGTACTCAAGGGAATTCATGACCTTATAGACAAGATACTGTCAGAGTATTCATATGTAGACCAGTACTTATTTCAAATAGCAACAGAAAAAAAAAAAAAAAAGTGACCAGAAAAAGTTCATCTTTTGGAAAATGGGATATTTAAACTGATTATCAAGTTGAAAATAACCTGTTGAAAACATATGCTGAAGTATAAGTTCCTTCCCTAATATGTTTTATGTTTGAGTCCAGATTTGACCAGTCTTTAAACTGTATTCTCAAAAAGTGTATATATTCATCAACAAGACAGAGAAATGTTTGCTTGGCTGAAACACATGTTTTAACACATACATTGAAAATTGAAAATCCTTTAACATCTATAAGTCAAGACCCAGAACATATGGTAAGAGCGTTCATAATCATAAAGAAAAGGAAAAAAATACAGGCAGATGATGGAAGGATACATGAACCTTAACAGAATGGACATTTTTGATAATTAGGTTCATAGGACAAAGGAATATGGGAGATATAGTTATTTGTCTTATTTTGTAGACATATTTTTTAAAATGTATTATACATCTGAAGTTTCAGTTAGCAATAAGCGCACCTCAGATTAACCTCATTGGCTACGATACTGCCACTGTGCACAGAGCACTGGAACAGACTGTCCAGAGAGACCGTGGAGTCTCCTTCTCTGGAGAGCTTCAAAACCTGCTTGGATGCCACCCTGTTCCATGTGCTCTGGGTGTCCCTGTGTACGCAGGGTCGGTTGGACTAGATGATCTCTAAAGGTCCCTTGCAACCTTAAGGGTTCTATGATCTGAAGCACCTAATATTTGTGTATGTTGTAGTATCAATGCAATAATTGGTTTTCTTTGTTTTATTATCCTTTGATTCTTTGTAGCATAGTTAAAATATTACTCTATTCTTTAAAGGTAAAGGACATTGACAATGAAAACTAACTTTTCCAACCTAAAGAAAACTCACCGATCATAATAATACTTTGTATTAAACCACAGGAAAAGAAGATTGTCCGTTTGAACATGCCTTGAAAATAGAAGGTGAAGTGTTAAGTAATTTTACTAGTTTCCTGGGGTAATTAGTAGACTAGAAAATCTTTACCAATACATTTTGGTCCATTAACTTTTCTGTACACAAAGTCAAATCTTGCAGTCTGATTATTAGATCATAGATTTTTGCTTCTTGAAAAACTGGGGTGACTCTTCCACTTGGTGACACATTGTTAATGTGCTGCTATTAAATGCGAATAAAGAGCATATTTCACCAGTACATATATGTGGTATTTCTTTACCAAGTTGTAGATTCTAATGCTATGTAGCTTGCCTGAATTTGACAGAACCTGCTGTTTACTGAATCTTCAGTGTTGATGTTTCCTGACCTTCCTGGAACTAACGAATGAACTGAGTGTATTTTTAGTGTCTATATGTCCATATAAAATAAATTACTACTTTAATGAAGCTGACACTAATTTGCAGTCCTGCTGATGCCTCAGCAAAATGACCATGGAATGAATATGCAGAGAAAGTGACTCATATCATTCTGAAAGACATTTTATTTTTAAAATGATAATAATATCTTCACTTTTTTTTGTATGTATGTCATACAAAATGATATACAAAAGAGGTGAGAAAAATTGTATTGCCTACATCTATGTTTTCTACATAGTGTAGATCAGAATTTGAATTTCACCTCCATAAAGGTCAGAGGCCAGTCAGCACATTTCACTATGACTTTAAAAGACTTATTTCGATATGCTGAAAAATGTTTTATTGCCTTAATTTGCATTTTATATGAAAGAAGGAGATGAACTATTATTATCATGCTTTGCTTCAGTTATACACCCAACAAGTAATCAATTAGTATGATAATAAGAAGGCAATGGGGTGGAATAAGGTGATGAGGGATATGCATCTACTTAATTTTTTACGTTCTGAATAGATCCTACAGAAATTAAAATGTGTAAATGGGCACTGGAGCAGAGAAGAAGAACATAGAAAGTCTATTGGCTTAGAGTCAGATAGTGAGAAAAACAGCTATTGTTCTCCCGTTCACAATACAAATTTCCTTTCAGACCTAAGGACAGCATCTGCATAAAAAAAGTCTGTCAGTATCCTAGAAATTCAGAGAGCTGAAGGTATCAGTTAAATACAGAAATGATTTCTCAATGCATTAACCTCTACTTCTTCAGTAAGATTCAGTATCTATATTCTTACCCATGGCAGGTTGTTCAAATTATGGGGGAATTCTATACGTTTAGGAAGATTGCTGGGACACTCCACAACAAGGCCTGCTTTCATTAAGAAGGCAAAGAAAAAGTAGTAAATTAGTGCATCTTTGCTCTGATCAGTGATATGATACTAATACTGTTCAAACAGGCTACTGCAAATGGAGGGATAGCAGCATTTCTGCAAATTGTACTCCAAGTCACAGAAGAATGGATATATAATTTGCATTCTTTATGAAATGAGGAACAAGTATCTTATTATTTAGCTTACATGGTTGTGATTCCCTGCATTTTTTTTTCTAGATGCCTTAGAGCACTACAAAGCCAAATAGCATTGACTGCAATTTAATAACTGAAAAGAGATAAATGATAATACAGACAATGATGATCAGTTCCACAAAAACTGGCTGAAATTTTTTCAGTATTTTTGAGTTGTTTTTCTGTTATTTCTATAAAGCCGCACCCACCCGGAGATCCACACCCAAGGCCCAAGATTACCCTCACGGCAGCTCAGTCAAGAGACACGGCCCAGGCGGTGCTGCTTTAAACGCCTCACAATGGTCCCAGGGGATCCACGGAAGTTTCGGGGAAATCACGGAAACAGGAATCTTAAGGATAGGGAGGCGCAGGGAAAAGGCTCACGCACAAGGGGGCACACGCATCCATGCTTCAATCAACCACGAAAAGAGGGACACACAAGCAAACTGACAGGCAAGATGGAACCTTTATTTAATGACGAACAAAGCTTATATAAGAAACGCAAACAAAACAAGCAAAATGATTGGAACAACGCGACAGGGATTCTACAAGGGGATTGGTGGAGAGGAAAGTTCTCAGGATGGGATTGGTTGGAGGGAGGGTGCAACAGGTGATTGACGGGGACAGGTGCGTGAGGGAAGGATCGAGGGGGTTCGGGAAGGTTTTACAATCAAAGCAGTTCACTCTGGGATTCTCAAACGTTCTCAGATCACTGCTGACTAATTAGCCAATGAGCGAGCAACTCCCATGGTATTATAATGCTATTTATAAGGGAGTACGCATCCCTATGCAACAGGTGTGGGTGTGAGGCCTATCTTGAGCACTGTAAGGAATAATCGGGGGGACCAAGGTGGTCCCCAGTGTTTCTACATTCATCAAGTTATATTATTTATAGATTCTTCAAGGTGTTGTCCATCCCCCTGGATTTTTTTGGTAAGTGTCCAGCTCCAGATTACCTACTTCTGAGGAAAACTCAATGATGTAAAAAACATAAGTCAATAAATACTCTGAGATATTTGATGGATAAAAAAGGAAAAAAAAAAAACCCTCAATCTTTTAAGAATACTGATGTTTTTGTCTTTGAAGCAAGTACTGCAAATTTAGGAGGAATGGTCTTTTGTTGGCTCAATGAATATTTTAATAGTGTTGGCAGAAATACATACACAAAATTAAAAAATTTTTTTCCATTAAAAAATAAGGAAATTCAGGGCTCTACATTTTATTACCCTAATCATTCAATCAAGAATATTTTGACTTTATGTTTAGGCTGGAAAAAAAATAAATAAAAACACCTCTGTATAATAGCAATCTTACCACCTGTCCTTTCAAATGAATGTGTCATATTTAGCTTTAACTGTATTTTGAAATCATAGCTTTTATGCTTGATACATAAAGAAAACAAGTAATTATTTAGGTATTAGTGTGCTATGTTTTGACTTTTAAATGATAGGCTGTATTTGTCACTGCTTAATAAATTTAAAGTCTTAGTAGTATTGCTATTAAATAAGTATACTAGACAAGTAAACAAAACCAGCAATTTTATATTCACATTTACTAAGCATTATATGTTTTTGAAAAAATTTCTTAATTCATTTATGAACAAAACCAAGGTCATTAAATTGTGTATAGATAGGAATGACAGAGGAAAGAAGTAAGAGTGAATGGAATTTTAAGAGATGATGTACTGAATGGTTTATTTTTACCATGATCTTTTTTTAATGAGGTTTTTGTTCTATTTAAGTTATTCCCTCTTTTTGAGTCCTACAATGAAAACACAATGTGGCATTTCCCCACTGTGTTCTTCCAGGGCAGTCAAGTGCATTGGGAAAATCCAAACATCTTGGATCAACATAGTTGTCATTTTCAATCAGAGCTGAACTGGTGTGATGGCAGTGTATTAAGATCAATTTTCATGTTTAAGAACACTGATCTGTAATAGGATCTGTATAACAGTCTGTAAGAGGAAGATTTTAAATACTGATTTTCCTAGCATGCTTCAAACATGTTATGTTTTTTCTGTGCATTTCTCCTTGAGTCACTATTCGTGGTTATGAATTGAAAGGAGAATATGACTCTCACATGAAGAGACCTCTGGGGAGGTTTCAGGTACTTTCCTTAGCTCACCTCAAAGTGGCTGTTTGGGTTCTAGCAGTGTCTGTTCCATCACCATATCCAGCCTGCTGCTGCTGGATCCTCACTCATAGTATCTCCATGCATAGGTTCTTCCTTCTCTGCGTGGGTAGCCAGCAAGCTGCAAGATCTCCTCATCTTGTCCTTCACGTAGAAGAACAATAAGTGCTCCCAATTAGTGGATGTTTGTTGCAGAATGGCTGAAAGAACAGGGTCACGGACCATTGGAAGTTTTACACAACACAGGCCTTGATGGTCACCTTGAATAGATAGTTAAGTGGTTCGTGTGCTTGTTAACTTTAGTATAAGACTGTTAGCAAGAAGTCAAGAGGGCAGTATGACCTTAGAATGACCTTAGCAGAGCGAAGGCCCGAGAGTGCTCGGGAATGTTCTAGAATCACCAGGCAGAAGGATCGTGTCATGTACCCTGACCTATAGGAATTCAGCGCAGGTTCAACAACTGTAAGTCTGACCAATAGGAGCTATCCAGTTGACTATAAATATGTTTGCATTACACAATAAAATTGGAAGGTTTGCCATATCACTCGGGGTCTGCATTCCTTCCCCATGCCTTCACTCACAGCCACCTGGGTCGACCCTGACCTTCCACATTGTCGACGGTGACAACTGCAGACCCAAATAACATCGGCTGCAGCGCACAAGGTGAGTGAAGACGAACGACCGCGACGACAGCCGTTTTCTCTTTTATAGCATCTTGGCATGCCTTTGATTGGGTAACGATCTTCTCTCTGCCACACATTATTAAATTCTTCCATGGATCCTGATTACGGTTTAATATAACTAAGATATTTGATATAACTATTAAATATGAGATATATTTGATATGAGACTGGCCTCTACGAATATATAATGATCATTCCAAGCAATTAGAAAATAAATTAAAACATTAATGATCTGAAGTATCAGTTTCACCAATATATACCTAAAGAACGTATTTCCCTAAAGTGTTTGATAGTAGCCTTTTTTTTTTAATATAAAACTTCGAAGAAAAGTTAGTTTCAAAAGCTGAAAGTGAGTATAAAATCAGGTAAAGATCTAACCTGTAATCTAGTTCTAGTTCTGAGTAATTTGTTTATGAATTTCAGAAAGCAAATGCAGCCTGGAAAGATTAAAAGGATCCCTGTTTTTGAAATATGGATCCTGGTATCCAAGCTAAAATTATAATTTTTTCACTAAATTTGTTGAGTAAAATATTTGAAACAGTGTATGTCAAAGATGCACATTCCCTTTTATATTATTAATATAATATACATTGTGTTATATATTGTTGAATTAAGAGTATAAATGAGAACTCACCTTGGATGAAAATTAGTTCCTCTAGAAAGACAAATTACATTACAGAACTGAAACCAGCCAATATTAAAAGTGTGAATGCAGTGCTACCTAGCATTTTAGTAATCTTCCATTTTGTCCTTTACTCTTGATAAGTGTCTTCATTTCATACACCAAGCAATAAACTACCCAAAGCCGTAAAGTGACAACACTGAACAGTTATGTATGCTGTATTAAAGTCAATAAACTAATTGAATTGTATTCTGGAAGTAAGCATAGACTACATATTTGGAGTGTTATTAATTGTGATTGTTGACCAAGGCAGAAAAAAAGAAATCATTAGTTGATCACATTCTGTTTGATAGGTTCTGCTGAAGGACTCTGTGGACTTATTGTAACAATAAGAGGTTCATGAACTAGATAGAAGCTAGAACAAAAAGGTCATGCAATTTCAGTTGCCAAGCAAGAAAAAAGTTTATGGGCTTTTTATTCCCTATGGCCTTTTGAACTAACCCTACATAGCCTGTTTCTTGTCATTTTCCATCCTGAACAGTCACAAAAGAAATGAGTAGTGCTGACGCACCTTTACTGACACTTCAGTAGAAGGGGAACTATAAAAATATAGAGCAATTATGATCACCACAAGTGAGATAAAAATAAAAACTGTGAAGGCAGCTGAAACTCTTCAGGCCTGCATTTTTAGATCACGATTTGGTAAGACCTTTAAACATATCAGAATACAAGATTTAAGGGGGGGAAAAAAAAAAGGAAGGAAAAAATATATTGACAAGTAGTAAAACTTTTGATCCAATAGGTCATTTGCACTCACTGATATAACCTTTCTGTAACGTTTTGGTGGTTCAGTAGTCAGTTTTTACGTTTGCCTATTTTAGCATTTTTACTTTCTTTTCTTCCAGAATTCTGAGTTTCCATTTCTGTTGACATGCATTTTCTTCCAAAGAAAACTTCCGTCAGAAACAGAAAACTTTTATTGCACTGCCAGCTATTTTAGAAAATCATTAAGAACAACACTATAGTGCTGTGTGTTTCAGGAAAATGGCATTTCCTTTTCATTTTAGTGCTTGAGAATGTTAAGTTCATAGAAAAGAATATTGAAAGCTCTACAGGTAGAAGCTCTACAGGTATGCAGAATATGACAGAGCAGAGCTGAAAGTAATGTAAGTGTCATAACATTGCCCCACTGAAGTATCCAATACTATATCTGCAGTATCCAGCTTTGGCATATCAGTTATCCTTAGAGATAAAATAAAAAAAAAAAAAAAGAAAAGTGTTGCCATTCTGATTTTGTTCTTTTTGCCTTGAAAATGTTAAGATATACCAAGATAAGCATCATTCTAATTATAGCTTTCTGTGACATAGTCAGGTGTACAGGAACTAAATTATGAAGAGGATGGTTTCAGCTTGCATACTGAGGAAGCCCATTTTAATTGCTGTAAAATAATTTGAAGCCCTATATTTATGGAATTATTTCTTATTCCATGTCTTTGTACTGTAACCTATTTCTTTATAGAATTGAAGTGCTTATCCACAAAGAATGTGCTTGTTATCAGCTACATTAGTTAAACTGCATGGAAACCACACTTTCATTTGAATTTTCATTACATGTTTAATTTGTTGCCTCAAAGTAAGGCACAGTACTGAAACTGAAGTTATGAAACATGTTATGACACATATGAAGACAATGGTATTTTGAAAGGGAGCTCATAATTTTATCCGCTGGGCTGCCAGTAGTAAAATTAATAAAGTCTGGGACATAGCGATCATTCAAAATTCATGAAGAATGTCCTCAGAAATTAATAAAAACATTCTGTAAATCAAAATTGTGTCACTTAAGATATTTCAGCCTTATTTTGAACTGTCAGTTTAACTGATTAAGACAATAAAAAAGAAACAAAATAAAAAAGGCAACCATTACTGTGTTAAATATTTAATGAAATATTCAAACACTAAACTCCTAAGAGTTTTAATTAAATCCTTAGAGGCATCAGAAGCCAGTGAATCATAGAACCAGGGAATAAATGGCTTGAAAAGATCTCACTAAATCATCTTATAAGTCATTAGTAAGCTTTACTGTGTAGTTTCTGTTTTGTTTTGTTTTGTTTTGTTTTGTTTTGTTTTGTTTTGTTTTGTTTTGTTTTGTTTTGTTTTGTTTTGTTAGAGGAAAAAAAATAAAAAGCACAAACCAGGCCAAACTGTACAGCTGTCCATAATATGGCCACAAACACTTTTTTTTTTAATATAATTTCTGCCTTTAAAAAAAAAAAGCGGAAGAAGAATAAAGAAAAAGAAAAGCAAATAGGCATGAATGAATAGAATGTTATCCCCAAAAGCCTGGGTTGAGGTTAGCCAATGCAATGATCACTCTTTGGAAGACAGAGCTTCTGACTATTTCAGCTGCTCCATGCAAGTGTCTATCCCCAGCACCTCACTTCCTTGTCGTGTATTCCGTGGTCTATGTTCATAAAATCACAGCATCTAGAAGGTTTTTTGATGCTGTACTGACTGCACTTAGCTAGCTCCCATACTTTTGGCTATATGGGACTACAAGACATTCATTGCCCTAATTTAAAGGCATATATGTGGATAAAGCATGTGATGATCCTATCCACCTACTATCATCTCTCAAATGGATTTCTCTTATCCTTACTCCTCTTCAGAACAGAGCAAAGCCATTGACTAGAGACTGTGAAATATTCTGTATGATTTTCTCGGGCTTCCTATTTTGAGTACCACTGTCCAGGCATTGTGTACACCCTAGAACTGATTAGATAGATTATTCTTTAAACTAGTTAGATTATCTTCCAGGATTGAGCTCCTACATAAGGCAGTTTCTACTGAAGTAAAAAGCATGCTACTACTTACTTGCTATGGAAGACCTGCTTGCTTGATGGGGAGCTGAAGTCAGTAAACATCAAGAAGTGAGATGAATTTATACTGGAGTGTATGATTTTTGAATGGATAAATATACAGCCACTATTTCGTAATAAGACGACAGCAATCTTTGCTGGCCTATGAAGCAAGCTACAGGCAGCAGATACTGTTTAGCAGCTGGGAGAGGTACTGCCTTCTATAACCCAGAGATGACATTCCAAAAATAAGTTGCATATTTACTTGTCATAGCTTAATAGATGGCTACCTTTGATCAGACATTTTTTTTTCCTGAATTTCAGACAATATGGAAGTAAGCAGAAGCAGACTTAGCTGCTACATATTCAAATGAACTGTAATAATTACACACACACACAAAGTAATAAGGGAGTGAGCATACTGTAATACAGAGTCCTCAGTTTGTGCCTAGGCAATCAACTGACTCATAGCTATGAAAGCTGAAGCAGATGATCAGATGCTGCAAGGGTTAAACAGTAAGGTTTACCTAGTCATGTCTAAGATGAATCATGGGCTGCTGGCATGGAAGAAAAGGACTTTATTTTGGTCACTCAATTATTTCTGAAGCGCTTGGAGAGTCTTCAGTGCCAGTGCAGAGACTACAAGGTCTGTGGTCTTCATGGGATGGGAGTGCTTAACAGTGCAAATCTGTCTCCAGGCCTGACACCAACAATCACCTTCTACAGACTCCTCTGAGAACCTAAGGAGAGCTAGGAAGAGCTGCTGCTAGCTCTTGATGATCGTGTTCTGGGAGGAATTTCCGTAGCTCCAGAGAGGTTCTCATCTGTTCCCAAGAGATGAAGACACCTACCACTGCCTTCTCAGCACTTTAGAAACAAAAGCGTGTTAGTCATTGCTGGTATTGACAAAAATAGTTTATTCTAAGAGTCCCATTTTGTTAACATATGTCCATCTAGAAGGCTGTGCAATCTATTCCATAAGAGTAAATATATGTTTTTCATATAAATATAAGGTCTGTACAAAAACAAAACAAAACAAAAAAGCTCAGAATAGGTGGAAAGAATGAAGAAAAGGGAAGTCAGCAGATTCAGACCCATCAGAATCCTTGACTTGGCTTGCCTTGAAACTTTAAGACAGGTATAATTCAGTCCCTCACATGAGAAAGTGAAGCTCTGTTTTTCTCATGCACACTCTTTATCCTTCTCTAATGTTATCAGAGACTTCTGTCTTTGGCATCTTTACATCTTTGCTGTAAGTTTCTTTAAATTGTAATTGGATAGTCTTTCAGATTCTGGGAGACCCCTTTGTCAGGAGAATTCCTGGGAATATGGTTACTATTTGCTAAAAATTATTGCTAAGCCATTAAATTAAGAAAGGATCAACTAAAGATATATTTTTTGTGTTTGTAGCAGAAATTTGTTATCAACAGCAACTATTTTTAAGAAATGCTATAACAAAATACCCGTTCTTTTATTTTTATCTATTATATAACAAACTCTGAAATTATGAATATTGTAATCTGTGTGTATGTCTCATGAGAACTTAACTTCACCTTCTAACTTTCTACCACAGCTTTAGAGATCTCAAATATGCAGGTGCCATTTGAAACAATGATCCCCAAATGATTTTCATTTTAGCACTTTGAATGTCCATGTCCATTTGCATGTTCCAGTAACATGCAAATACCCTATATGTTTACCTGGAAAGTAATCACAGAATGAGCTTTATCTGAATCCTCAACATATTTTATAAATATGTGATGGCACGGAACAGAGATTATAGGCTAGAAATAGTAATGGCTAAATATTACAAAGGCTAATTGAGAACATGGTTACTTTCAGCTTGTCCTAAAAACATAACGACAACAACAACAATAACAAAACATACAAATTTGATGTGGAACAATTCATAATGAATTAACTGTGGAATATGTTAGTTTAATGTTTAGTATAAGGCTTAGATATCAAGATTTATCATATATTTCAGGAAGTCAGGCAAATATCAGTTGCTAAAACTTCTTTATTGAAAATTATTTAAGTCAAACCTTTAAATGTCTACTGATCTATTATTTCAAAATATCTCTCATATATTTTCAATGTACAAGAGTAAGAAATACTACACTTCCTATAATAAAAGAAGAAAATTGCTTCATCCAGATAAAAAAGCCATTAAAGCAGTAGGAAAAAAAAAACAGTAAATAGAAATGATGATGATAAATGATATTTTAAAAAATATAGCCCAGATAAAATGCATCTGTTTTGAAATGCTAATACTGATGATATAGAACGTTTCAGTATTCTGAATTTTTCTCAGCATTCAGACATATGCTATCATATTCAAGGTGCACTAGTGCCACTTTCAGACATTTATGTTTCACCAATGCTCCCTTCAAGAAATATGCTATGGAGATAGCAAAAAGCAAAAGGCAAACGAATAAAGGGATAGGTTCTAAAAATAATTTTCTGGTCTCAACTAGACTCTTGATTATGGATAGATATGGATAGATGGTCTCAACCATCTTGATTATGGATATAGATTTAAATGTATAAGGTGCATTTTTTGCAATAATAATAATAACGACAAAGAAAACAGAAAAAAATAGAAAATTCCATTAAAAATAGTTGAAGATGACTGACTACCTCCTCCTTGCCCCCTTTTAAGGATATGTTATCCCAATGAGCTTGGTCATGAAATTCCTTCAACACGCAGCACAGCTTTGTCCATGAAGAAAAACATATTTTTGTATAGATCAGTGGTCTGTACTCTACCTTGGAAAAAAGGCAACTGGATTTTTAAATAAATCATGATGCAACAACCACAATTTTATTTTAAGAGATAATATTTATATTTTTTACACACAAAATAATATTCTAGTGTAGTCATTTTACATAATAAAAATTCAGACTTTAGCAGAGCTACCAAGCACTTTACTGAACTATTTTGTATTTCAAATCCTGAACGATTTCATGTTTCAGTGATCTTAAAATATTATATATATAAATAACACATATTTACTTATACTTTGTCAATGGAAATGGAAAAGGCAGCCCCCACAACCTATAAAGGCCTTGCTTAAAGAACTTCTCAGGAACATAATAGTAATGCTTCTCATGTTTTGATTTTATGTCAAAATACTCATTTTGGCCCATATAAGTCCAATGTGACTTGAGATCTCTGTCAGAATAGCTTCTGTGTTTTTTTCAGAAAACAAGTTACTTGCTACATCTATGGTAACAATGACCACTTAAAGGATTCTGACTGTGGCATGAGTGTCTTTCTGTAAAGTCAGATAGAGTTTGTGCACACTTCTTCTTTCAAAAGTGGAATAAAAGTCTTAAAATTTCTGCTAGAAAACTCAGAAAGATATATAAATGATAAAGCCATGAACCTATGTAATATTAAGTATAGCTCTTGCTATTATGAAAATAGAGCATAGTCCTACATTTCATAGTCCTACACCTACAATTCCCAGTGTCTTCTGCATCAGTATAGTGACAGGAAATGGTATGTTATAATTCATAAAATATAGTTTATTGGACAATTCACACTTGTGATTTACCGTGGTTATATCTTGTTTGTTCTGTTGAAGAGAAAAAATATATACATCAGCAAGATGCTTAATTTAAGCTCCTCATGAGGAATGACAGGCCAGAAAGTTTAGCAGTACTGCCCAGATGTCCTGGATGGATTGCAAACATATGGTGAGATATTTATGCCGAATGATATAGTTTGTGTAATTTGTATTCAGTAGCTAGTCTTTTATGTGTTCTTTAAAGAAATAATTAATGAAGAGGAGGTTGAAGTTAATTTTCATTTCTGTATACTTCTGTAGATGTACTTCTACACACAGTGACGTGTCTTTCCATATGCAAATGGAATCAGTAGAAGAATTAGGAATACCATCCAGAATCCTATTTTTGCTTCCTATTAAAACATTGAATTCCTATTAAACTCATTTAAAACAATTTATGGAATATTTCAATGACAGGAACACTAGAGAAGAAATAAATTAAGATTACATGCTTGAAATGTATAATTTGCCTAAATCTTGCTTTTTTCCTGGTTTTACTTTTCTCATCTCCCTTCAGTCATTTTGCCAAACAGGAAGCCTGATGCAGAATATAACAGGTAAGAAAAAGAGTTCCTCCATATCAGAAGAGAGTCAGCTAAGATTAAAACATAGTACATGTGCTGTCATACCCTAAAATGACTTGCAGTTCTCCTTCTGTGGTGGCTTTCAGAGCAAAGATAATTCCAAACATATAGCCCATACTTTGAGGAATTTATCTGTAAAAATTTGCTTGGTTTACAAAGCAAAACTTTGGCCTTTTTGAAATTTTATATAGACTATGGATATTCCTGCCACTCTCCCTTTCTGGATTTTGATGTGCTTTTAGGTAACTAAGAGATGCACCACAACTCCTACAAAAAGGAGAGTCAAGATTGCAGGAGATTTTAAATGTTTTATAGTAATTAGCCCTTCAGTATTAAAATTCCCAGACCTTTTCTTTAATATATACGTTCAGTATAATTATATCAGCTGAAAAGAGGGAGGGTACGGATGCAAAGTTACTAGCAACAGATGCAAAATGATCAAAGTTCTACTTCTATTTCTTCTGAAACATTACACAAATCAATCGCTTGGCACTGCAGATCTCATATATAAAACAGAGGGAACTTCATTTCCTTACTTGCCAGTTTTATGAGGATTATTCAATAAATCATTATGAGAATCCTATCAAATATGATGAAACTATGTAAGAAAAAAAGCCTAAGTACTTATAAATAAAGTAAAATACCCGAATAGAAAGTTTATTTCCCATTATGTGTTTCCTTGCTGTGCCAGGAGGGTCACAGGAGGGCACCCTGCTGTGACAGGAGGGTAACTGTTCTATAGTACAAATATATAGTACAAATAATAAAGTTATGAGAAACATAACATACCTAGGGAAAGCTATTCTCATTGATTGACAAAACAGAACTTCAAGATTTATGAAAGAGAAGAATTGCAAAAGCCACAGTGAGAATTAAATTATTGTGCCTGAACAACATGAGTTTTATTATCATTTAATAGTCCCATGCTAGTTTGATTTGACCTTTTTCTCCTACCTTATCAGTCATTCAAGTTTGTTACAGGATTCTATGAAAAATTAGTATTAACTCAAATTGTCTCAGAGCACTTCAAATGATGTTATGTAGAAGACCTAAGATATAATACATTTAATCAGTGGGGTTTCCTATGTTATTTTCATTTATGAACTTTTTAAAAAATGTGGAACACCTAATCAGAAAAGTACAGTGCAAACATGTAATTTTCACTTTTATTGAACTGTGCTTGAGTCTTCTCAAAAGGTTTAATCATTCAAAATGACATACAGGACATAATTTTTTTTTTAATTCATTCAAATTTGGTGGAAAAAACATTATCTGATATTTCCGAAAACAATTTAATTAACAGGACCTTCCAAAAGTAAAGTATATTAAAATATAAAAAGAAAACTGTCTTAATATAATAGTCATGAAAGACTATTGCAACCATATCATAAAGATTAGAAAGGAAAACTCTGAAAATTTAGAAAATGCAATTTCTAACTAATTCTTAACTTAGAATATACAAATATCAATTTCATGATCACGTAAAATTTCTGCTTGGCCCTTTACCTAATCAGTAATAGGGCTACTGCAATTTAATGGGCACATATTCTCTCTCTCTCTCTCTATATATATATATATATTTATTATTTATTATTATATGTATGTATATATATAAATATAGAATATACATTTCTTTTTTTTAAATAGATCAATGATGAGAAAATAAGTTTATCATTAATTCAAAGTATCTAAAGACTGATGACTTTTAATCAGTTTTTATGTGGTTCAAATTTCTAGCAGACAAAGATATTTGGAACATTGGCTCTTAACTGAAGGCTTAAATTCTGCCATAGGGACATAACTTGAGGTATTTGAAACTTCAGAACTGGATAAACACTTCTCAAAGCCCCTTCTGTTTCTAATTTCTTAGCTATTTTTCATAGGTTACTAAATCTATTTAAACCCATAGTCACTATTATTTCATTTGATACATCATTCTTTTTATATTTTAGCCTTGATGCTTGCTATTGTATCTGTGCTTTTAGTTATGCCCTGAAGAGCTGTCACCTTAGATATTACAATTACCAAATAATGCATCTGTTTTTACTTAAGTCTTAACTTGTATATATTTTTCTTCTTGCCATTTCCAATACTTGCCTCATTTTACACATCTCACTTTACTTGCCCCCCTTTTTTCCTCAGGGCAGATGAGCAAAGTCTTCTTATATTTCATATATTTTTTACAGTCAGGATAATAATGGAGTTGAACAATTTGAACTTAGAAAAAAAAATCTATGCATTAATAAGAGTGGACATACACCACCTATGTTGACACTTATTACCATTTTTAAAAAAAAAAAAAAAGTGTGTTAGGAATATCCTCAGCAAAATAATAAGCTATTCATGTCTAGGTTACATGGAGCATAAATTAATCGAAAGAAGTGCCACTGAGATAATCTTATGTTAGAAAAAATCAGTTTTGTCTACTGAGTTTTAGATAGAATTGTCTACAGATCACTATTTTGTATTAAAAACTAAACATTACATAAGATGAATAATGTAATGGAAAAGTAAGAAGAAAGGGAGAATTTACATAGGCATACAATTCTTGCATTCCTTTTGTAGAGCTGATTTGTCAAGCACACTGTCAGTGATCAGGTGCTGAAGGCAAAAATTAAGTAAAACAGGACTTTTCTTTCAGGTGGTGTTACTACATTTATATAAGATGTTTCACCAAGATACTCAGGCCAATAAAAGAGGGAAAAAAAAGTCTTTTTGCTTTTCTTGTGAACAGCTCTCTCTAAGGAGCCATGCTACTCCTACATCCCAAATAATTCTTAAAAACAAACCCACAGATCATTCTCAAATGATTGGAAGAGGCAAGTGGTCACTTTTAGGGCTTACCAAAAGGAAGGTTTCCTTTTGTAGTGCTGTCTAGGAAAACTTACATAGTTTAATTTCAAAATTAATTAAAACAAAATTGTTGACTATTGACTAAAACTGTAAATACAGGAAATAATAAAACATTTTGAAACTTCAAGAAAACATTAACAAATAAAATTATTTTTACATCTTATAATCCATTCCCTGAGATTAGTATACAAGTTCCTTCCCTGTGACTTTTAGCAGGCAGATGTGAAAATAATGGATTCAACCAGGATAGCTTGCCTTTCATCAAAACTGTCTGGAGAGATGAGTGTCTGAGAGCATGTGTGTTTCTTGAAAAATGTCTGATAGCTTTGAAAGAGTGTCAGTCCTCCCTTACACAGAACCAGTGTCTGAAATTTGAGGATTTCTGATTCTAGGACAATCCAATTCCCACCATATAGAGAGCCTGTGGCAAAAAGGTGGATATGAATTTCAAGAGTCTTGGAAACAGGGACAGTAAATTACAGCCTGAAATTTGTTCACTATAAAATGCCAATTGTTTAATAGCAGAATCAGATTAGAAATAATATTTCTGAGGAAGACAGAAACAAACAAAACAACAGCAAAGAAAAAGGAAATTATATTGCAAAATAGATGCCACATTTTCTTTTTATAAACATAAGCCTTTTCTCATTACATAAGAAGCATTGTTTGAAAAAACAATGATAAAAGAATAATAGCATAAGCTCCTTGATAGGTGCCAGTATATCTGGCAGTATATGATACTAAACTTATGACAGAAAATATTGCATAAATGGACTACAATTAACACATAAATTAAATAGGATATTTTAAACTCCTTTTTATACTACACTTATTGTCTATATTGAGGGATACAAATTATTTCGGTTGAAAGACACAGTAACCTACCAAAAGAAAATAATTTGATTAATATATTGCAATATTGCATTCTACATCCACTAAGCAGATAGAAAAATAATTGATTTCCCCTGTATCTTCCTAGCAGAGTGGCAGAGAATCACAGAATCATAGCATCATTAAGGTTGGAAGAGACCTTTAGAGATCATCTAGTCCAGCCCTTCTGCATATGCCAGATCATCTAAAGCATGCTGTAAAGCAATACGGATTTTTTTTTTTTTTTTTTTTTTTACTATCTGATGTCATAGAAATAAAATATTGCCTCTGCTAAATCATCATAAGAGCTCTATATTTTTATAATTAGGGCACATCTGTTTTTGAGATAAGTTTTAAAAACATTTTGCTGGTATGATTTTGTTAGACATTACGTAACACCATAGGGACACGGCAAATTATATTGTTCATTTATTGTATGAGACTTGATTTTCTTTAACAGTATTATATATATATACATTTCACAATGATTTTCTGTAGACTGAAATACAAATATATTTGACAATCTCAAACATACTTAAACACCATGAGAGCAATTAAGTACTCAAGAGAACCTAGCTAGCTAATCTGGTTCATAACACGGAGTACTTACTTTATTCTTCAAAGTGGTTCTATTAGCAGATTGTGTATGCAGATTACCATAAATCATTTGGTTACTTAAACCAGTTCAAACAGCATGATCTAAACCCATCAACTAACAAAAGGGTCACAAGCCACAAACAGCATCTGAATTCATAATGTGTGAACTCTGCAGCCATGGATAGCTTCTCACTTGCAGTTCTATATATAATAGAATCCCCCATCTGATTTTCTATCAGAAAAAAAAAAAAAACCCAACCCCACAGCTTGCCATTTGCCAGTACTTTAATAGAAATTAAGTCTCATATACCTGGATTCATTTAATTCACTCCTCTTAACTTTCAAAAACTTAATCAGGAAGGTTTAATTGTTCTTTAGCATCCTTTATCTTTTCTTAGATGGCCTATTACTCCAAGTTTACTACATGCAACCTCTTCTCCCTCGCAATTTCTTTAGCCTTTCCTTGCCCTTCTAGATGCTTTGTACATTTTTTTTCTTACATTTCCTTAAGATCTTACTTCAGCTTCTTACTTCAGCTCTTACATTGTCTTAATTCTCTATACTAATTCTCTTGTACTATACTGTTATTACTATTTATTGATACTGAAAACACACAAGATTGGAACAATATTTGAGATACGATTTTCAGTTACTGTCATGGTAAAGATGCTTGCTACTGTCTGCAAATTCTTCAGAAAATTGCCAATTATTATGAGACAGGGTAGCCATTTTGTGAGTTGTACACAGACATTGGTGCATGTGTTCACACCATTTTTTAAAGCTAAGCTGAAACAAGTAATAGATAAAGAAAGTCTTTCCTCTACTGATGAAATGCTTCCACTGAGATGTTAGAAGATCTTTTCCAAGTTCTATCCTGAGTGAGGACTCATGAAATGAGATGCATATCTTGATTTTATGATCACTTTGCATCTGCTTTGCTGTACCATATTCAGAAGACATATAAAAGGATAATGTGTGCATACTGCAAATAACATTTTAAAACAGAAGAGCAACTACAGCTGAAACAATTAAATATAAAAGTAGAGCAGAATCACAGACACCAACAAAGGCAAGGTGTTTTACAGGTAAGGCCACTCTAACACTTGTTCCTGAGAATAAAAAAATGCCATTTTTAGCCTATGTATGTAATGTTAGTTTTAAAATTATGTCAGATACATGCAACATCCTAACTAAATGTACTATCTAGAGAGTTATCTAGATTTTAGAAATCAATTAGGAAAATCTAAGGAGCAGATTATTTTTCTTCTGCTGCTTTACTTTTTGAATTACATAAATGATACATTTAAAACAAAAAAAGCTCTCAAGTTCCAGTTCACTTAGCGTTGACAACTCAATCTTTTGAAATATTCTGCAAACGTGGCAATTGGGAAGACTATAAAATGCCGAGTGTAGAATACAGGATTTGCACGTTTTTTCTGCTAAATACATTACATATTTCCTCAGGGGTCCTTGTCTCCCTATACATATAGCATAACATTTACTTCTGCTGAACTGACTTAGAAGCACCCTACTTTTTTAACATTCTGTTTATTTAGAGATACATCTTATATTAATATTTGATGACAGAAGAAGACAAATGGGAAAATAGTACAGCCTTCCAGGCATGAAGAATGTAAGATCTTTCTTATCCATCTTTATGTATGTGTTTGTGTGTATCTTCTCTACAGAGAACACTTCAATGGACATTTTGAAAGGAGAGACTTTTCTACCAAAATACTTGGAATGACATCTTTCTTGGAGATTATGAATAATTTTGTAATATTATTCATTTGAGAGCCTAAAATACTCAGAACATGAGTGACACCAGAGTGTGTATCTCCCTCTGGCAAAGAAAACTCTTTAAAATACCTTAAAAAATGCACAGTGTTAAACTGAATTATCTGGAGACATACAATACACAGGATTAAAAATAACTAGCTGCCAATTCTGTGATATATTTCTTTGGTCTCAATTTGGGAACTGAATGTGTTCAGTTTTAGAAAATCCATGGCAACATAAATTTTTTTTTAAAATAATTTATTATTTATTTGGTCCCTATTCTATTGTTTTCTGAAGAAAAGCTGCCAGCAAGATAAGAATGAAAAATGCAAAATGCAAATTTACTTCCAAATTTGCTCTGATTCAGTGACTGAAGCAGAGAAGAAATGTAATAAATTTGTGTACAGGAGAGATGCTCTATTGTGGTTATTCATCATGAAAATTTCATCTGAGAGATTTGCTGATTTTCATTTGCCAATGGAAGTTATGAAAACAGGATTCCTAAATATGGCTTGAGCAAGAGGACCAGGGCAAGAATTAGTATTTTCCCAGAGATATACGTGGAAAAGAGTTGGCTGTGAGAAATTACTGGCTTCCTGCAGACATGGTAAACTTCCCTATGTCTTCTTGCCTTTTGTATCCTTTTATTTTCTCTTTTCTTCTCTTTACTCTTTGCATGTAGGGTTCTCAACTTCTTGCTCTATCTGCTTTTATTTCCCACTTTTAGTTTCCAGTAGACTGGATGCTACAGGAATTTTACTCAGGAATAAATAACAGTTATGTGTATGTTTTTGACTTTGAAATTTTACCCAACTTGCTAAATATGTACTAGCGAATGGTATTTAGAAATCTCACTCTCTTAAACTAGACCATTAAATAATTAATTACCTCTTTCCATGTCCCTAGATAATTTTCTAAGCTTCTTTTTAAGCTTTTTTTTTAGAACGTTTTTAAGCTTTCATGAAGGGTGATATTAATTAGTACTATTATCATTCAATTTAATTTCATTTTTGAAGTAAAATATAGTTTTCTGAGGACCACAAAGGAGGAAAAGAGAGATGTCAGTGATTTGAGGAGACTGCGGTCTGAACTATAACAGTATTGCCCAAGACAAGGAGCGCAGAAATTGAGAAATCTTTATTTTTTCCTTAAATTATTGACTTAGGACTGCACTGTGCTCTATATAACTGCTGAAACATTTCAGTAAGAAAAACTGCACAGCTCAAAACATCTCTGTCTAGGCAGAAGGAAGGTTCAAGACCTCAATGTTATCAGTGTGAGGTTTCTATTCATTGTCAGGTAGTAAAATGAAAAGAGTCTCAAAAGGTATGCAATAAAAACTTCCATAAAACTTTGTAAGCTCTTCTTCAAGTATCCATTCTTTCCACCAGGAAAAGCCATTTGGGGGATTAGGGGTTAGGAAAAAACTATATTGATGCAGCAGCTGTAATAACTTTCTGAAGAGTACCTGTCAACTACTAAAAAGAATTTGGACTTTTCTTCTTTGGAGAGGTTATTTTTTTGGGGAGCTACATGATGTGATCCTTCCATCAACAACCCAAGGCAACAGCAAGAGCACCCAAAAAACAAAGATTTATGTTACAGCTGTGCACTAGTCATTGCAGCTTCCTACTCCTTAATGCAAAAGGATAATCCAGACACTATCTGAAACGTGGCCTAACTTGGAGATAAACCTAGACAAGATCATATACTCCTCAGAAATAGTCAAAAGGAAAATGAGACACAATTCAGAAACACCATTCCCAAAGACTCTTTAGAAGTTTGCATATTTTCAAGGCAGATAAGCTAAACATCAGACTCAGTTGACAATTATCACACCTTATTCACTTTTTTTGTCTTGAGTGGAAGACAAATGAAATAGAATGACTACAGGACAAGAAAACAAAACCTATGAATATCAGCTCAAAATAAAGCAAAATTGAGACATAAGAGTCTTTATAAAAAAAAGTTGGAAAGAGTAAAGGAATAATTTTCCTTTTTACACTGGTAAAGATTTTTTTTTAAAAAAAGGAAGGGTCATTTTTGATATTAAGTTAAACTTTCTAATACAACTACTGCAAAACTGGAACACATTCTCTTAGAAAGTTGTAGAAATATTCAAAATTAATAGAAACATTTCAGAAGTCTGAAAATACCTATCACATTTAATAAACTCTTCTATTTTTAGGTGATTCCTAACATGAACTTTTAACTGCTTTTCATTTTTCTTCTTTTTATGATAGATCTAATCTTTACACTGCATTAATTCCAGGACTTGAAGTGAGGGGCAAGATGCAAAAAAGTCAATTTCTCTTTATAAATATCTGAAGATGTTTGTTAGATGTGAGAGTAAAATTGTAGCAAGGAATAGTTATTATGTTCTAACATACAATATTCTATTATTTCTTACTGTTAGGCCTCAAAAATTTTTTATTCATGGCTTATTTTTTCCACTGCTAATAAAGGCTTATAAATGGCACTGTATTTTCATTAAAAATCTCATAGCTGGGAGTCCATTTTATTGGCATTTCATACGCATTACACATCATAATGCACTGTATGTTTGTGGGTATTAACAGTATTGATAGCATTTGAATTGCAATAAGCGGTTTAATAATTGCTTGCTAATTTGACTTTGAGCAGAAGTTCTTAGTTTTTTAAACTCGCTCTGCTCCTAGATCATTAAAGCAATGATAGGGTGGTAGAGAGTTTTTTTTCAGCATCTAGTTAAAGATGCTGCTTCAATTATTCATGCATTATGGTATTCTATGGATAATTTATGCAGAAATTTCATTGGCAAAACTTAATTTTGATCTTCAATAAAACCCAAATCTTATTGCTTTCAAAATAATCTCTCCATGACTTTTATAATCAGCAGTTAGCAATTAATAAATTAATATCACAAGAGTGAAACCAGAAAATATTTAAGAACCAGATNAAAAAAAATTGCACTAGTTCTTTCTTAAAGCCTTAAAGCAAAAGTGGAAATTGCAAAATCAGATGACATATCATAATACAAACAGGACGGAACAAACTGAATATGGAACATTAAATACAATGAAACTGGACATGGAATAATTATGGCTTTGGGAGAGTTTTAAAACCCATAACTCATATTTTATCCTTAAGCTCACTCTTGGATTATTTTGTATAAGCACATGTTTTAGAGACCTGAGGAGCATATATTTTCCAATGTTTTCACATAAATTCTGCAGCATTTGAGTCACAGAATGCCAAACACATTGTACTACTAGAAAAAGTTAAAGAAAATGACAGTATCTTCCTGTGGAAGGAAGTACATACGCACAAGCAGGAGGGAAGCATACTATGTTTCATTAATTAAGTCCCTTGTTCTGCGGACAGCAGAGCAGGATACAATTACTTAACTAAGGTAGATACAATGAATAACAGCTAACAATTGTTAAGTGTTTCAAAGTAAGTTTTGACTTGTCATTGTATATGATGTCAGATCCAACCAAAATCTCGCATAGGTATTACTTCTCTTGGCTTTGCAGCTAAAAGCTGTGTAGTGGGAAGAAGCTGAATCACAGAAAGCCTGAGCAGCTGTGTGCTGCTTAGCACTAGCAAGTTATGGCACTGTGGCTGTTGAAAGTAGCATTACAATATTAGTATGGTTTTGAGGTTTACGCAGTAAAGCACACCTTTGACATTAAAGCTTATTAGATTGAGTGATAGTGTTATTATACGTATACATATGCACTCTGTAAGATATGCAAACAATAAAAAGAGGTAGACATAAACTTTATGGAGGAATATAGCCAAGAGAAAGCCCGAAGACGGGAATGCATCTTGAAATCTGCTCTCATCTCAGTTTTAGACAGACAAATCCTACCAACCACACAGGAAAAATTAAAGGAGCTTTTGTCTCTTTCCTTTCTACATGAAGAAAGTTAAAATATTTCTAACACAGAAGACAAATCTAGGGGTATTTTTAAACAGAAAATTAATTGTTTTACTCTGAATCTTAAAAAAAGTTTTATAAAGGTAAAAGTTTTATAAAGTAAAATATCACATTTCATTAGGAAAAAGTTTTCATGTTCATACCAAGAAAACATATCTTTTAATTTAGTGTTATTGCAGTTATAATGCTATTAAATGTCATTATAACAACACCATTAGAATTTTACTTTTCATATTAAATTTTCTGTTATTCTGATGTGCCAAATATTTAGAGAAATCCTCTATCCATGTATTTTTAATGTACAATTTTTAACTCAATGTTTTTTTCAATTGACTTCAAATCTCTGGAATTACTCAGATAGGGCAGAAGCACAAGAAAGCATCATTATTTTGAAATGCAAGAAGAATATATGTTAAAATTACTTGAAATACCTTTAAAAAGTTTGTTGTTGATTTACTCAGATTTCCAAGGACTCATTATGATCTCCAATGAGATCACTAAAGGAATGTGGCAACAAATGTAGTGGCAGTACTGTTATGAATTCAAAACAGCTTAAGAGCTGGGAAGCAAAAAGTAAAAATAAATAGCTAAGGTTAATATAAAAGTGGTCCAAGATGAGTTTAGAAAACAGCTCATCTCAGTGAATAATATCAGATATTCAAATGACATTAAGCTTGTATAAGTCACTAGGTAACTTCTTGTGTTCAATATTGCTTTCAACTTTGCCATAGGATTTCAGAAAAGGTATAGAAGAAACAGGTGATACTCAGATGTAGGAATATGGCTTGGAGGGGGCAACGCAGATCCAATCTAAAAGAGATTATTCATTATAGGATTATTCATTATAGAAAGAGAAATATAAAATGAACTATAAAGCAAAGATATTGAATATAAAATATAGCAAGTTCTATGCAAAACTAGAAATTTCCTCAAAATAATATAAAAGTTATATTAACTGAAACTTATAAACTACTATCGGTCAAAGAGGATTAAAAATGCTCCTTAAACTTATAAAATGCTGGCCCCAAATAGCTTTATGAAAAATTAATATAAAATACAAAAAGTAAGAAATAAATTCACAAATAAAAATATCTACAAATACTAGCTTTTTGATCATTCACTGAGGAAATAAGTCACTGCCAGAATTGGATACATAAAAATATGTATTTACATCACTTTCACAGATAGGATACATAAATATATATTTTTATTATAATGCAACAGTTCTCTGTACTTATCCTCTTTTCCTGTACATTTTTTTTTAATATTCTGTAGTATTTATAAATAACACACTGTTATAACAGTGACGGTGACGAAGCACTGGAACAGGCTGCCAAGAGAGATTGTGGAGTCTCTTTCTCTGGACATCTTCCAAACACGCTTGGACACCACCCTGTGCCACATGCTCTAGGTGATCCTCAGTGTGGAGGGGATTGGTCTAGATGACCTCTAAAGGTCCCTTCCAACCATAAGGATTTTATGATCCTATGAAACTACATGAGGGCAGTGTATGTTTTATAAACAGAATAGAAACAACACCTGGAAAGAAAACAAAATTGGGATTCTCAAAAAATACACATAAAAAGAATAGTAGTCAGCTAAACTATTTTTTTCTCAGGAATTGGAAAGATAAGAGAGGGAGAAGATAAATGAAGGACTAGTAAACCTACTACACACTTGAGATTTCATGTAAATTGAAATAAGAAAAATGAAATAACAGGAATAAACTAAAAAGGTCCTATACCTTTGAATCAACACTGAATCTAACAGCAGATTCAAAAATATAATTTTATTTCTAAAATATCCATGTAGTAAATGTGTTCCAATTCAGATGGAAGAATATAGTGAAAAGATCTGTCAAACCTGATTTCAGTATACCACAAAAGGAATTTTTAAATAACTACATCTCTATCAAATTTATTCTCCTGCAGAGCTAAGAACTCTGCTTCTACATAAACATACATGATTTAAAAAAAATCCAAATGAGTGTTGTTTGAATTTAATTATACTAAACTTGAGGGAAACTTTTTTTTTTAAAAAAAGTGACATTTTATAAAAGTTCTACTTTTTTTTTGATATTACAATTACATCTTCACAAGAAGAGAATGATGGATAAATTTTTAATAGTATTTTAGCAGTATTCCAGGGTTTTTTTTTCTTTTTCTTTTAAGGATGAAGAATTTCCTATACAATTTGAAAAGAATAAGTGGAGAAAATTTAGGCTGCTAATCACATTAAGGTGAACTGAGAAACGGCAGAAGATAAATGGCAGAAGGAAAAAAAAAGGGGTCAGAACAACAACAGTGAGGATGGAAGAGAAAAACAGAAGAACAACCGACAGGAGAAAGGAAGAAAAGAAGAAATGTCAGAACAACAACAGAGGGAAATGACAAGAGACAGAAAGGGCAAAACATGAAAGAGAGGAACTGCAGAAGAAACCTCTTCCCTCTGGTTAGGATGCTGTCTGAGGAGACTCCTTGAGACTGAGAGCCCTCTCCCATCTTCTGTGTGAGTGATGGTTGTGCATTTGTACACTAGGCACTAGCTAAGAAACCCACACTGTAGAGGAGAATTTCCTGTACTGACATCTGAAACCTGTTCTATGAAATGCTGCATTTGAATAAATTGTGCTATTTGTGAACTCAGCTACTCGTTTTGAAGGCAATCGAACCTACAATTGGCACACTGTTGGTGAATGCAGTCCTGCTTCCCCTCCATCAAACTGCAACATGGGGGTCTTCAACCACTCTGATGTCTGCTGAGATAACCACACAGCTGGGGGCAGACAGTCCAGGAGGTTCCTGTACAACATTGTGGATAACTTCTTAATGTAAGTGGTAGATGAGCCAAAAAGGAGAGGGGCACTGCTAGACCTTATACTAACAAACATAAATGATCTAGCTGGAAATGTGAGAGTTGAGGGCAGTCTTGGCTGCAGTGATCATGAGATATTGGAATTCACGATCCTGTGTGGAGGAAGCTGGGCAAAAAGTAGGATTGCAACCCTGGACTTCAAGAGAGCTGACTTTGACCACTTCAGGGAGTTCCTAGGAGGAATCCCCTGAGCCAGGGTCCTAGAAGGAAAGGGGGCCCAGGGGAGCTAGCTAATATTCCTACATCATATTCTCCAAGCTCAGGATCTGTGCATTCCTATAAGAAAGAAGTCGAGCAAGAGGAACAAGAAAGCTGCAGGGATCTTCAGGATGCAGAGAAGGTAGAGTGACTAAATGCTTTGTTTGCTTCTGTCTTTACTGCTAAAGCTGGTCCAAGTGAACTAAAGAGCCCAGACACAAGAGGAAAAAAAAAAAAAAAGGGAGAGGATGATTTTCCACTGGTCGAGAAGGATTGGGTTATAGATTATTTAGGTAAACTGGGCATCCATAAATCTGTGGGCTCGGATGGGATGCACCCAAGAGTGCTGATGGAACTCTCAAATATTACTTCTAAACCACTCTCCATCATCTTTGAGATGTCATGGTGAGCAGATGAGGTATCACAGGACTAGAAGAAAGTCAACATCACTGCAGTCTTCAGAAAAAGGCAAGAGGGAGAATTTGGGAAACTACAGACCAGTCAGCCTCACCTCCGGCCCTGGAAAGGTGATCCTATAGACCATCTCCAGGCATGTGAAGGAAAAGAAGGCGAGTAGTCAGCATGGATTCATAAAGGGGAAGCCATGTTTAACCAACTTGATAGCCGCCTGTGATGGAGTGACTGGATGAATGGATGGATGGATGGATGGATGGATGGATGGATGGATGGATGGATGGATGGGAGCTGTGGATGTTGTCTACCTTGACTTCTGCAAGACTTTTGACACTATCTTCTATAATATCCTCATAGCAAAGCTCAGGAAATGTAGGTTAGATGAGGTGGGTAGATGAGATGACAGTAAGGTGGACTGGGAGCTCTCTGAATGGCAGTGTTCCGATCCACTGTCCAGGGAGGTTTCAATACGACTCCAAGAGCAAGGTTAAGACACAAATGAGGTCAAATGCCATGCAACCTTGTAATTTCATAATCAGGATAGCACAGAGAGAACAAGAAGAAGAAGAAGAAAAAGAAAGAGATAAACAAGTGAGTGGGAGAGGGAGTTGCAGCAAGATTATAGTTACCAGCATCACTAGTCCAGCTATGTTTTGTCGGTTCCATTCTTGGTGCAGATGATGGTATCTTGAAGGAGAAGAGGCCGCTGTCAGTGCAGGTGATGATCTCTTGAGAGAGTTCAGAAGAAGACGAAGCAGACGCTTATTTGATGCACAGGTGAAGAAATTGCTTGATGAAGGTGAAGAGGAAGAAGGCCTCTGTCAGTGGAGGAAAATGTAGTCCTTTTATTTTCCCAGTTTTTGAAGAGTCCACTCACTTGAAGATATCTGGTATGTGTTGTTCATGTCATACATGCTGGGTGCTCTGGTGCTTCTGTTTCCCCCAGCTTGAGTGCCTGTGCCACTTGGTAGGCACTGCTGAGCATTTTTAGCCCAAAAAGTCTTAGATCCTTGAGATGATATCACAATCTTCCTGGAGACAAGATGCCGCAGTCAAGAAGTGTGAATAGTGTGGCAACAACGTAGAGATAAGTACATCAACCAAGAATGCCATTACAGTCTTCCACAGTAAATGGTACGGCAACAAAGTAACAATGTCAAGACAAACATAGGCCAAAACGGTGTCTTACACCGAGCTCAGAGGGTTGTTTTCAGTGGCACAGAGTTTAATTGGAGGCCTATAAGTACTGGTATCCCTCAGAAATCATTCATCTCTTGACCTGGATGAAGAGACAGAGTAGACTCTCAGCAATTTGGCTGAGAATATAAAATTGGAAGAGGCTGATCTAGAGATGTGGACAGGCTGGAGAGATGGTTGCAGAGGAACACCATGAAATTCAACTAGTTGAAAAATAACCTCATGCACGAGTACAGGCCACAGGCTGACCTGCTGAAAAGCAGCTCTGCAAAAAAAGTAGCTGAGGAGCCCTGGTGGAAAATAAGGACCATAAACCAGCAATGTGCCTCTGTGGCCAGGAAGGTCAATGGGATACCAGGGTGTATTAGGAAGAGTGTTGCCATCATTCAAAGGAGCTAATCCTTGCCCTTCAGTCAGCCCTGATGAGGTCATATCTTGATGGCTGTGTCCAGTTCTGTATTATTCAATGAACAAGGGACATGGAGACATGGGACATGAACTTGAGACAATCTGCTGTAGGGCTGTGAGGATGATTAGAGGCTGGAGATCTCATGCACCATCCTCTAGATCCTGGTTGTGCAGATGGGCTTGTCTAGGAGATCTCCAAAGATCCCTTCAAACCTCATCCATTGTGTGATTCTGTGATCCTAAAAGATCCACGTTTTAAGTCAAAAATGTATGTTTATAATGAAAAAGAAAAAAAAAAGAAAATAAAAAATAAAAAAGACATACTGACATACTTTAGTACATTTAGCACAACATTAAAGAGAAATTACTTTGGATGACTTTTTTTTTTTTAAATTAGTCACATGTTCTATCTATAGTACATTGATTTTCTTGCACCAAATGGATGTACTCTTAAAAATCATTTTTACTGAAGGACCTCTTTATGTGCAATCTTAATTCATAAAACTTGAGTAAAACTACTATGCTATATATCAGATGGAATAAATTTTATCTATTAGCCATACAATCTGGGCTGCAGTCAAATATTCCATTAAGTCCTCATGAAGTCTTTCTTTGAACAACAAAGCATATATTTTTGAAAAGTGAAGGTTAAAGATTTTCTTTGCAGTACTCTGTTTATTCTGTCTATACTTATTTCTCTACATGCTTGGATTTCTGTCAATTTGTGGGGGTTTTTTTGTTTTTTTTTTTTTTTGTTTTTTTGTTTTTTTGTTTTTTTTTCTTAGAGGAGTTTCACTCTTTCACTGGGGCCTACTTTGTTGCATGGACAGGGAGGCCAATTCTGAAATAAAGTAAGCCCACATTCAGACACTCATTTAGGCTTATGACTCTCTGTTTCTGAATACTCTTTAGAATGCAAGTTAATTATCTCAATGGCTTCCTAAATATTTCATGTTTGACAATTTGAGCAAAGCTTGTAGTAACTGCCTCTGAGAATATGAGGCAGAATGGGATATATTTTCCATATTCAGATTAAAAATGAGTGATCAATATGAAAAAGCTAATTTTGTTTTTTCTAGATATTTTTAAGGTATTTAAGATTTTGTTTGGCTAGCTGTAGTCTTCATGATAACTTTAGAAATTAAAATTTCACACTATCTTTAAAATACCTTAGTTCATATATCATCTATAAACAAACAAATTGCTTAAATATGTGATAAAACAAGAAAATAAAACATCATGATATTTTCACAGAAATATGCTTTTCAGAGCATTCCAGAAGAGATTACTTTCCTTTTACAAAACCTTTTAGCAGACCTTGTACTCAAAACATTGTTAGCAATTTCTCCTTTTCTTTCAGAGAAAGAGTGCTATGACAAATGACCTCATGTCTAGAGGAATTATTTCAGATACACTGTGCCTGAACACTCTTCTAGAGTAATTAGTATGATGAAACTAGCCTTCCTTCCAGTTTGTTACTCAGTCTTCTTTCATAAGGCTCTTTCTTGATCTCCATCCTAACACATACTCTTAGCTTTTTATCTACTTATACACCTGCTTCTAACTTCGAAAGTTTTCTTAATACTCCAGGGATCACTGATCAGTGCAAAAAAACTGTGGTTTTCACTTCATCACTTTAGGATTCTCTACCTAATTTCTGAGATTTATCATTATAACAGAGTTGTGTTTTCCTTGCAACATCACAAGAGGCAGTTTAGGGAAAACTCCAGCACAATCCCTTAAGATAATGGATAGAGTTATTATATAAACCAAATGTTTATTTCTTGAAAGACAAATTCCCCAGTCCTTCTGGCCTTAAATTTGTACACTTCAAATAATGGAGTATTCTGTAGCATCTAGAATTCAAGAGACCTGTAAAAATTAAGTATCATATACTTTCTCTGTAGATCGGTGACAAAGTATTTGTACGTAAACAGAACAGACAACATATTTTTCTTTGGAAGGACATGCTGAAGGTTGTCCCTGTGAACATCACACCTACAAGGGTTGTTAAATCTTATTCCCTCTGGAAGAAAAAATACAGAAAAGGATAGGAAAATGTAGAGTTATGGTTATGTCCCTATTTGCAGCAGATCATTGAGCTTGATCAGTGCATATTGGTTATGGAGGCAGCCTGCACAGTTAATTGGATAACTTCAGATTTGGCCAGGGAGTAGGTAGACTAGTACATCTAAGTCCTGAGCCAAAAGAATTATCTATGTAAGTTGCTATTCCTATACCTATTTAGAACAATTTTGAAGCTACTTAATGAAAAAAGAAAAAAAATGCACAAGTACTTCTCTTTTCCATCTTATTTCATGCACATAGGGATCTAATCCAAAACTGTAGGAGAGCTTAAAACAAATCTGTAAAAAATACATGTTTATTAGTCTAGGGTATACTTGCAATATTATCAAACCCCAGCAGGAGCTAGTAACTACACTACCAGCAGTAGCTACTAAGTTTTGTCAACATTGTTAATCCCTTTTACAATATCAGGTTTTTTCCTATTAAAGCACTGTCTCTGGAGACTTTCTAGGTCTCTGGAAAGTTTTTGTCCAGCTCTGATTGAAATCTAAAATTAAGTCTACATGCTCTATTTTTTGCTGTCTCCTAAACCTGATTACATGCATATTCTCCCACTCAATATTTTCTGAAATAGAAGCCCATCTGTAAGAGATACCATATTTTGCTGTTGTGAGTAAAATGTGATCATTTAATCTGTAACAATCATCACACCTCTCCTCTCACAGATTTGCAACTACTCCTATACAAAAAGTTGCAAGACCCATGAAACACAAAAAAACCAAATAACAAGGTAACAGTTGATAATATTCTCAAAATGTGTACTTTTAAAACTTACTAAGGCAGGTGGGCTTGTGTTAGGTATGGTGCATTTCAGCTGAATCCATCACGCTGACTCCACTGTGGTCAGAATCATTAAGCTGTGCATTAATGAGCTGCAGAACTGCTATTCTTGCTTGGCTGGCAAATCTCTCCCAGTGCCTGCACCTACAAAATGGGGATGAAAACACCCCCACTCCCCAAAACTAATAAAAGAAAAAAAAGCCACACTATGCAATTTATACAGGAAGCCATCATTATTGAATGCAGTACTAATCAACTGAGACATTCAGGATAAATAAATGCCTAAATAATAAATTATATTAATATATAATCAATAATCAATTATAATAAATAAATCCTGAAGGAAAAAAAGTAAACAAAAACTTCTCAAACTGTACCTTGTTTGAATATAAGCTCCAGAAAGATTGCTTCAGTGAAAGAAGAGACTAACTTTCTTTACATTCAGAGAGATGCTGGTTTATTCTGAAAACAAACTATTTCTACAATTTTCAAAAAAAACCTCACTATCTCCAGATCTCATCCAAGGTGACTGAAAAACATTCAAACATTTCCTGTTATTTTTGTATGACATAAGAAATAAATTGCAGCATGTATGTTTGCCATATTCTAAAATAGTGAAATTTTCAATATTACTCTTGAAAATTTTCTCTAAAATATCAGTACATTTCAGATCATGCAGTGAATTATATTAAATAATAAATTGTTTTGTTTGTCCAAACCAGTCACCCAGATCACATGGCAAATCTTCCTTCTCCGCCTAAAGAAATGCAAGCCTCATAAATAGGTTCACGGATCTACTTGGTTGCTACTTATAAGGTTTGAAGGTCCCATTCAGTTCACATGGATTATTCAACAGTGCACTATTCCATTTCAACAAAACATTTCACCAGTATAGATTTTCGTGAACATTTCACACATTCAGTTAATCTTTAGGAATGGAGTGGCCAAGGAGAGTAAAGAAATAGCATATTTAACACTCAAGATGGATACTAAATAATATGTAAATAACAACTGAAAGAGATCTATTTAGAAAGTAGAATAAAATATTTGTAAAAACTAATTCATTTCCACTGAGGAAGATTTATATATCAGATACTTCTTGTATTCCCCTTGGCAAAGTTAAAAAATATTCAGATCCTGTTTTTCACCTAAAAGATAGGAAAGCAGGTGCAAAGACTTTAAGCTGGATGCAAAATTTTACATAATGTGCTGTTCTGTAGATTGTTTCTAACCCTAAATAAAGCTCCTGACTGATCCTAGGATTTTTGTAAACTCACTGTGTATCTTTTTTTGTTTTGGCTGAAACTCAAATAGATATACCATTGATTTTCATTTTCTGTTTGATTTGAACTGCTGATTTCTGTAAGATAAAAATATAACAGTATCTAGCTCAGCACTTAATTAGTTTTCTTGTCATCACAGTAATGTACAACTTTGTACTTCATGAATGCCAAAATTTCACTTCATGAAAAATTATTTTTCTCTTCAAATTCATATATCTAACCACATCTTTAAACAGTAATCTAGAAAACATTTGCTCTTTCACTGTACATCTAATCTTTTGATTTATTTTTTCTTTCACAAAGAATTGTTTGAGATAGGTGTTATATCTGGTGTGTTGCAATAGCTCATCTTACAAGATAATACAATCCTTAAGACAGCTCTTAAGAAATGATAGTTAAAAAAAATAGGCATATATCTCAAACAACCACTATTTGAGTTGTTTAGTATTTTTATAGAGGAAAAAAAAAAAAAGTTGTTTTATGTTGTCCTGATTATTTACGTATCTCCTCAGAGCAGAAGACTTCAGTCAGCTGCAACAATTTTTCTGTTCACAGTTGAAGGCATCTTGCTATCTAATATTTTTTTCAAAAAAAATTTTGTCTGCCCTCCTAACTGCTAGTACCTTTTTTGTTCTCATTTTATCTACCGTTGTACATTTCCGTCTGCTTTCACTTGCAGATGCTACCAGTCTCACGAGGCTAAGACACTGTTCTGTGCATTGTATCCAGACAAAAATGCTTTCAGTCTCTTCAAGAAGACAGCTTAACTTCTGACCTGTCTTGTATTTGCTAGCAAAACAGACAGTCATATTATTGTGCTGACCATTTTATTGCAATAAAAGTGTTCATCTGCTTCTTATATTTATCCTGAAAGAAAAGTACAATGATTAGTTCCTTGCCTAGATCACCACTATTCCAATTTTTTTTTTTTTCTTGCAATTATAACTGGTGACATTAACTTTGTATCATGCTTGTGGTCACATTATGTTAATTAAATTATAAAGCCCACTAGAAATGGTAATTTGTTTAACATTCTTTATAAAAAAGGCCAGAAACTTTTACAGATTAATTTCTGTCAGTCACAGTCTTTCAGAAAAAGAACTCATTTTCTTTTATTTGATACCGGATGAATATTCTTTAAAAGCACAAACTCTGCAGTCTTCTCAAATTTATCTAGGTAAAATTAACAGGAAATAGATTGCATACTTTTATATTCTCCTGTCACATTTCTGTCCTGCCCTGTTCTTTGGGATGAGTAACAATTCAACTTTCTCTTTAATAAATTAAGCAGATATTAAAATTAAAAAATAAGCTCATGAAATCTTTCATTGCTGGCCTTTTCTCCTATCCTTTAATGACCTTCTTTGAATCTTGGCAAACTTGTCAACATCTGCTTTGAATTCCTGATACTGGAAATTAATGATAAGAGATGAGATGTCATTACAATTTATATTAACATCAGATAGCATTATTTATTTCTTTGCTCCTTGCTCCCCTTTATTTTTGTTTTTAAGCATTCTCTTACTTAAACATACTATGCTTATGCTTAATCATAAGTATTTTTACAGCCACAATTACATTACAGCTTAAGCTGATTACCAGGCTGACTCAGCTGTTTACTTCAGACTGACTTTTAGAGATTTTTTTTGAGACTGTGTCTTGGATAAAATTCCCTCTAGTCTAGAAGCATGAACTTGATTCTTTGCTCAAGATATATGGCATAATATTTTTATTTCTTTAAACGTATACTATGTGCTTCATCCACCCTAGCCAATGGAAAACTAGACCCTTAAGACTTGCTTGAGAATGTGTCTCAGTTTAGCCCAATGAGATCTATTATTTCTGTCTATGTTCCTGTATGTGAAGGAACTAGCTTGGACTTGCCAGCAACCATTTATTGACTCCTTAAAATAACTAAATCTCCACCTTACCATATTATTGTAATATCTGTTTTTGTGGTCAAGTTATGTTAGTTAAAGATAACAATCCTCTTAAATATATATGTGACAGGTGCAACACAGGCAAGCATGGGACATTCCATGATGAAGTCTATGGAAGTGAGGCCTGCTCTGGGGTGCTTCCCAAGAGTTACCAAATCCACTGTGCTGGAGCCACATCACCTGGAACTGTCGTAGCCTGGGGCACAGTAGCTGATGATCCCATGATTGACAGGCAGAGAAGTGACTCTGCAGGCCCATACCACAGAGGGTCCAGGTGCTGTGGAGCTCTTCACCAAGAACGACTTGCTATCTGTCCTATTGCGACCCCTGATCAGGTCTGTAGCCTCTGTGTGTAGCCTTGGCAGAGCTGGGCGCTGGTGTTGTTCTCTCTGGGATAGTAACTAAGGCACACATGTGGTGTGGTGTGTATTCAGACCCATCCTCAGATGCCTTGTGGACCCATCAGCATAGGTGCCTCTGATGATATGATGTAGCACTAGGATGATGAGAAGAAATGAAAAAACTTTACCCAAGTGGTGGCCAACAGGAATAAGAGGACCACTGCATTGGGCAGTCATTACCAGAGAATCCAAGGAAAACTGTTCAGAATGGGAGGCCCTTTATAAAAGGCTGAAAGTAATCATTGTATTATGCAACCCTAATTGAACTGCGGAGGTCTGATATATACATATATTTTCAGTTCTGTTACATTTATGCCTTTGCTATGCTGTTAGGTTTGTAATAACCCCTAGTTGCTGATAAATTCTCACACTTGATGATGCTGACTTCAGTGCAGCTTCACCCCAAATCCAAAAGAATCCTGGACACCTCTCTAGTGTTGTTCATAATATCACATCTGAATTTCTCCTCTTGTAAAAATTAAAAGATGGTATGTCATATTAGATGATCCTTGCCTGTATGGTCATCCAGTTCTATCTGTATCCATCCTTTCAACCTCAGATATCTAAATTTTAATCATAAACACATGTGCACACATGCACACAAACAGTTAATATGTTCATCCTTATTTGCCATTGAATAATCTTCATGTAATGATGTTGCAAGAAATGCTTACCGTGCTGCTTATGGTTAATACATTTGGCACAAGTTATGTAGGTGAAATCCTCTCCCAATATTTTACAATTTTAGAAAGTTTGTTATCGAAGAAAAATGTTGGCAGAAGAAGTCATCTGACCATTTCTGCCCTGTTTCTGCCTAATGTAAGGTATTGGCCTCTGATTACTTTATTTATCTAACATTCATAAGGCTTTCCATGGCAAATATGCTCCACGTATTCTATCCACCTTCTCTTCCTCTCTGGCTTAACCTTTCCCTCCTCTACCTGCCATGGAGGGAGTGGAAAAAAAAAATAGATAGGGGATTCAGCAAAATGGGAGAAGAGATAATTCACCAGAACTTAAGTTGAGTAACAAATCTATATTTTTCTACTTTCCCAAAACAGCACCAAACACTGGAAAGAAGTGATAAAAGAGATCATATGACATCTGTAATTCTGTGTAACAATTTACTGGACCATGAAGTACAGGAACATTGTTAAAACAAGTATTTGAGTCAAGATCTAACAAAATTTATTTGTGATTGTGACATTGACTTTCTGCATTTATGTGTTTATTAAGGCGAAGTATTAATTTTCATTGTTGTTGTTTTCCATTGTGAGGTAATTCTTTCTGTTTCACCTCATTCTATGACACACTTTGACCTAAAATCATTTTTAAGCCTGTCTGGCAGACATCCTTAAAATGATGAAGGCAGACCACAGTACAATCTGTACAGTATAATTTTACAAGGTACCTTTAATTGTTGAATGTCATCTGTGGCATACTGTGGTGTGAAAATGAATAGACTCAGCAAAAAGCTCAGTGTATGATGAAGTGTGAAATGAAGTTTTGACAGCTGCATACCCCACACTTTTAACAGCAATCAACTGCTGCAGGATTATATAATCTTCAGATCAGTGCTGCACAGGGTGAAATTAGCTAGTCAAACATAATGTAGTACAATATTAGGATAAAAGTGGCAGCAGAAAGATTTTTTAAAATATATTTATATATCTAGAACAAGGAAATATTCTACAATTAAACTGAAATTTATGTATCAAAGAAAATGCATTTTGGCTACCTCAGGCCTAAATATAGAGGGTAATGTCTTAGAGGCTACAGTCTTTCTGTACTATAGCAGAAAACAGTTAATTGCATGGAGTGGTGTGGTAGATAAGTGAGATCCTATAAATGGTCTTTTGGGAGAGGAGGATGGGGCCAGCCTCTTTTCAGACAGCAACAGGACTAGAGGAAACAGCCACAAACTGAAGCACTAAAAGTTCCACAGGAACTTAAGAAAAAATTCTTAACAGTGAGGGTGACAGAGCACTGGAACAGGTTGCCAAGAGAGGTTGTAGAGTCCCCTTTTCTGGAGATCTTCCAAACCCGTTTGAATGCCACCCTGTGCCACATGCTCTAGGT
The DNA here is from genome assembly GCA_003342815.1 of Eudromia elegans. NCBI lineage: Eukaryota > Metazoa > Chordata > Aves > Tinamiformes > Tinamidae > Eudromia > Eudromia elegans. The sequence goes on from PTEX01000292.1 coordinate 426,031, forward strand.
GACCCTACATGTGCAGAGGGGTTGGACTAGATGATCTCTAGATGTCCTTTCCAACCTTAAGCATTCTGTGATTCTGTGATGGTCTATCCTTGAGACTCCTTCTCCCGGATAAAGAGAATCAAATATTGCATAAGCCAAATTTGGTGTATGATAATATATGTCTTTTAAATAGATAAAAAATAAGGTATTATAATAACTAACTATATATAAACCCTAATAAAGTAATGGAGAAAATGTTACACAAGATTAAAGTATCCTGTAGAAACTCTCAGTGTGTAAACTTAAATGATTTCAGTTGATAAGTTTGTCAAGATACTTTGTGTAAATATAGACTACATTGCAAGAGTTATTTTTACTGATGGCATATTATGAAGATCAAAGACTCAAGAGTTGTTTGCAAATATTGCTGCTTTTTTTTTTGCATGACTCAACATCAATTTTTAGAATATCTTAATAATTATATACTACATAATAATTTTGACTATTCTTATTTTTTCTCATTATTTCTCATTTGGCATTCTCATTTTTTGAGTTTGATTCTTTTCTTACTTTTAAAACTCCTACAGGCTTTTATAAGATTAATCATTTTTTATAATCCCTTTTGCCCCCACCTTTCCAAGCACTGACTTCAAAGCTAAAGCCTCAAAGATAAAGTGATGTGTGAATCCTAGAAAATATAAATTGTTTTTTGATATGAATCTTAAAATAACTTCTGTTACAGCTTTTGTTTCTACCTTGTCCAAGATGTGAAGTTAAAAGTACCTGATGTGCAACAGATTTAAGATTGGTTTGTTCTAAAAGTAAAAGTTGAAATGCTAATAGGGGCAGTGGGAATAGAATTCAGATCTTTATGGCTATCTAGTGCCCCAAACTGAAATATAAAACAGCTACATAGGCATTCTGGTCTAGGATTTTTAAACATTGAGCATTATTTTGAAAACATGCCTTCAAGTGTTATGAATTCTGTCCAGTGAGCAACATTATGGAGAGTTTTATTTCCATGAAACGAGGTCTTTGGAAAGAAATTGTGAACTCAGAGAAATATAAGCACTCCACACTGATGCCAGGTTTGCACAAAGGACAGCTAAAATGGTAGCTCTGCCAAATACCACTCTGGAAAAGTGTCCTGAGAACAAAGTACTTTACAGTGCATTCTTGTTTACATCTAGCAGTTCTGAGAAGCACAAGGTTTTGCCTAGCTAGACACCAACCGGCTGGTGTTTTTTCTAAACTTCAGGAAAATAATCAATATATATTTGACCTCCGTTGTGTGTGCTGAGGAGAAGGAAATATTTTGAACACAGAATATGTGTAGAGATTGTGCATGTGTATGAAAGATGGGTATCTTAAAGACTTCTAGGTCCCCTTAAGAGTTGAATTCCTTTCTAACTACAGTTTTCACTAAATAAAATTAAGTGATAAAGAAGAAAAAGTTATCAGTTAATAACATAATAGATGTGTTTTGACACCTAGAAAATCATTCTGATGACAGAAATCAAGCTTGCCGCTTTAAAAGTTCTGTATGTTGTCCACAGCTGGACAGGCTCCTAGAGTAGTGTAAGTAGTATAACAAAACATGGATCAAGTCTGAATAGTATCACTCTTGAGTTTTTTTCTTCACATAGATTCATTTGAAGCAAAGCATCAAAGTGATATGGTTTTTTATAACAAATAGCTAGATTTTCTACATTTTTAAGTATGCTGTTGAACTAACTTGGGAGCTGCAATTTGGAATGCCAAAGAGTAATTATTCATATCACCAAAGAAGAAAGATGCAGAACCCAGAAGTGTTAGAACATGAATATTTGTCAAGCCACTTTTGCAAAAATGCTGGTGAGTAGATTTGAAATTATACATGAAATGGGAACAGAAGTATTCTGGTCTAATCATAAGCATCAATATTAGAGATAATGGAAAGAAAATTAATAGAAATTTTAGAAAAACTTGCATCTTCTATGCAGTCATTCAGCTAAAATAGATAAACTATGTCAAACATCAACGACTGGAACTCAGGTATTCCCTTCCCTGGGCTCATCCTGTCCCCGATCACTTTTCATTCTCTCTGCCTTCCTCTGCTTTATAAAAATAACCATATACATATATAGTATATATGTTTAAACTATTAATGCTCTAGTGAAGTCTACACAGTTTGTTTTTGCATGAATCTCAGCATTTGGTTATTACTAACATTACCTCTATGAAAATGGTATTTATACTCCTTCAATTTGTTGTCTTTAGATTACAGATTAGCAACGGCACTATTTCTAGACTCCACTCTATGCCTCCTCAGTTCAGTCAAAGTTTATGAATTTTTTAATATACTTTATATTTTATATTATCTATCTTTTCAAATTTAATAGGAAAATTGCATTGCATTTAATAGGAAATGAACTAGTTCCATTCAGAAACAGTATTTGCTATTGTAATCAGTTTTTGGTTCAGTCTATTGAACAGTTTCATCACTGATTGTAAGTATATCTTATTTAGAGGAATGCACAGATACAAATGAGAGATATATAACTTTTATTCCAAAGATGTTTCAAGGTTCAAGACAGTTGGTTACGCTTCCTATGATTTGATAGAGAGATATAGTCAAATTATTTTTCCTTTCACAGGAATACCACAGCAATCCTATATGGAATCACAGAAACATAAAATGGCTAAGAATGGTTGTGTGTGTGTACTCACACCATATAATCCAGTTCTGAGGAATATCACTGCCGAAACAGACACTTAAGAGAAACATTACCAGAGAAGAAGAGCTATAAATCTGAGTAACTGGTATCAAAGTTAAAAACTTCATATATATACAGTTCATCTTAGCAGTTGGGTCACGTAGCAACTTTCTTTCTGAATTGTCTTATTTATGTAGAGGGATTAAATTGATTTAAACAAGTCAGTGTAATAGCTGCCTCAGTTTGCCACTTCTGAAGATGACAGTAACACTGATAAGGTGAAGACAACACACAGTGCTTTAGCAGACTGAAAAGTTTTATCAATAACTATCAATAAACACTGTTTCCTGATTTATCCTGCAAGTAACTACCAAAAAGTAATTAACAAATTGTCTCTTGGAAAGAGTTTTGCAACTTGGTGGAAAGATGCTTCTTCCAGACACCACCTATTCTCATCACTACTAATAATCTACTACATAAATTCATCCCATTCTCCCTTTGTATATACATTGATAAAGAACTGTTATTCTCTTCTCCAGGTTCATTTTAATAGATTATCAAATCAAGTTCTGCAAATTTTAATCTGGATTGTCGGTTCCTTTGTTTGTTCTAAAAGCCCTCCCTTGACCTGTTTCAATTGGAATTCATTACTCTGGAACAAATATAATCAGAATAGTACATAATATTTCAGAGGCTTTCTCATCTTGGCCTGGTCATCTTGGCCTCCTGAGACTAGTTAATTTGAAAAAAAAAAAAAAAATAACCCACACAACCTTCCTTTCTCTTTAAAGAAGTTGCAACAAAATTGTTCACTCTACAAAATGTCTTTCTTTTCCTTCTTAAAAGTCAGAAAGAATCAGTTTTGATTATCCCATGTAATTGGTACTTGTAAGCCTCTGTGGAATATTTCCTCAACTGAATCAAATATACTAAGTGGTCTTTTTCTTCGTCTATACTCTTACCCTTGTAATTGTAACAGCTTTGTAACTTTCTATTACTTATTGAGCACCTGACAGTCATTTCAAATGCACATTCATCATAAAAAAAAAGCATCTAGTATGACCTTTAGAACATTATACAGTATAGAGAACCAGATGGGATCCTTGTGTCAGAGCAATTTAATATTGCAGAATTTTCAGCAGGAAAAAAAGAAAGCCCTTTATAATTCACTATATGGTATCAAATGGATTTTTGTGATATTTGCCTGTGAGGGAATTGTATTTATTATATTTATTATTTTAAATTATAAATTATACATAAATTATAAATTATATTTATTACTTCACAAGCAGATTTTTTGTCTAATTTACTGAAGTGAGAACTTTTACTAAAATCAGAATAGAGTCACATTTAAGTTCTTGAGTAAAATTCTACGAGCAATTAGCATAAGTTCAGGAGTCTATACAGAACTGTTTTTCAGGAAGTAAAGCTTTCTTTTCTGTGAAGGTATATATGTTAGTCATAGAAAACAAAGTGTCTTCTTTCAGCAATATGAGGAAGGACAAACTACAATTGTATCACTTAAGGGAATACAGAAATTTGTTTCTAACTGCAAATGGAGCAGCAGATGGAAAGGGAAAAAGCAAGGCCATGATGGAAGACTGTTATGAGGCAAGAGAATAAATGAACAGAGGGCTGACTGTGAAGAAATTTTTAAGAAAACAGAATCTCCTCAACTTCAGATTAAATTCCCAAGGGAAAAATTAGGAAACGTATCACTTGAGACATAACTAGGCTAGACAACATCCTGTAAACATACAATAAAGCCTAATCCTGCATTGGCAGGTAGACAGATGACAAAGACATATTGATTCTTTTTCAACTGTAACGTCTAAGATTCATGAAGCTGCAAGTGATCAGAATGAGCAATAGATACTGAATCTAATTTACATGTCAGAAGACTTTTTCTTAACTATTCCAGTGCGAACAACTAATTGGCAGCCAACTATTAATTGGCTAGTCAAAGCCAAAAGGCCAGCTGGCACTATTTTATATCTCTCTCTCCCCCAGGGTTCGTAAGTGGATTCTGGGTAAGGTGGGAACAGTGTTTTACAGAAGCAATTAGTTTATTCCTGGGGCAAAGTACAAACAGAGGTGGGTATGTATGTACAGCAAGAAGCTTGTTTTCCATTCCACTGTGACTGAGGAAATGACAGCCAGTTGGCAGTGGGCCATACAAACAAAAAATGCCAGCTGGCAAATACCGGATTATTTTTTTCCCCACATAGCTAGAGGTATGGATGACAAGAAGATAATATACAAGTACTAGGCCATCTATTCCTTGATGGTTATTTAACTTGTCAGTCACAAAGAAATTAATAACTAAAAAATGAGACAGCTAGCAACCTTGTCCCTGTATTGAAGTTGCTAAAAAGGTCTGAGGAAATTGGATAATCCAGCATGATGATATTGGTGACCCAAAGACTAGTTACTTTTCAGTCAGTTTTGCAAGAGTATAAGAAACTTCAGCTTTGTGTTTGACTTTTCCGTGCCTAATTCTCATCTCTGATGTCATCATTACTGGCTGGAAATGTTGTGATTTTTGCTTTCTCAAGAATTTGATTTTGATTTTGTACCTATCCAGTATAGTATAATTCCCTGCATATACTTGGAGTATGAAATATCATATGAAAAAACTATATTTGTTTTGACAGTGTGGAGAAGATAAATAACTTTTTTTTTTATAAGTAAATAAATGCCTACATTGGAAATAAGCAATCTAGACAGAACCCAGGTGTGTAACAGTGCAATAGATGTAAGTAAAATTTACAGAAAATGATATTTTTCAATTATTCTCTTCATTAGATCTGCTGAAAAGAGATCTTGTGGCTGCTGAGTTGGGTCCTTACATAAATTCATACTTGAATGCCAATTACAATACTGAATTATAGGGATATTGTTTCAAGTCTGTAATAGATTTTAATAACCATCTTCAATACATTTTATTCAAGGAGGCCGAATGGAATAGAAAAAAGGTCTCATAGACATGTCATTTATGTAGGCTTGATGTGACAGGTGTGGAAGATCAGTACTCTTTTTGGGTTACATATTGCATTCATAATAGAAAGTTATACACATTAGGATAGAAAATTAGTTGCAAATATGCTTTAGGAAGAGTGTTAGAAACTAAATGGATGGTAATTTAGAAAAATAAAGTAATCCTGGTTAGTGCTAAAGATGGAATATTGTTGAAGAAGACACATACATAGAATCAAGAGAAGCAGAAGCTCTTGAAAGAAATATTTAGAAACAAACAATCAAAGAAAATTCAAAACATCCTTGCAATTATTGCCTAGACCTATCATTTTCTCCAAGTGGGATATATTCACATACACAAAGTATGACATTAATTTATCTGTTATAGGTAATAGGCCATATTTTATATCAAATATGTATACATATAATTTTTAAGAGTTGGAAGTTAATTAGCAATAAAAAAAAAACTTTTCATGAATATACACATTAATTAAATCCAGATATTTTATTTGTTATCATGTGCCAATTTTCTCCAGTCAGGATTCTTATCCAAAGAGCATTTATGTTATACTGGCTTGACACCAACTGGAAATATTTAAAGTGAAGCCTACATGCTTGAAATTAAAAAGAACTGAAATCAAGCAGCATGAGATCTTGATGGTCTAGTACACCCAATCCCAGGGTATACATATACTGCTGTATTTGAAATACAGTTGTGAACTATGGAAAGGTAGCTGCCCAAGAAGTTCATCTGAAAAAAAGTGAATGATTTTGTTCTGTCTTTTAAGTAATTTTTTTTCTCCTGATTCTCCTGTCATTAGTACAAATATGGAGATTTAGAACTCTTAATTAATCGAAACTCATGTAACTTTTTAAAGATGAAATATGATTAGCTTGCTATTGCTGGTATTAGATCCTGAGTAAAATCTGCTAATTCAGTTTTTAAAGTGTTTTAAAAGTTTTTAAACTTTTAGTCAGGCAAATTGTTAGTTGCAACCATGATATGATGGCTACCATACTTTTCTCCTAGGTAATTTTTCATATTCATTATTGCCTTCTACATCTGTCTACCTGATGCTCCTTAGCTGAATCCACATCTAATGCTTCCGTAAAATAGAAATTGTTTTGAGATTTAATGCTATATATACTTAGTGACATATTCATGAAAAAAATCCATTTTCACTTATTAAAGAAAAAAAGACATGACAATCAGATAGATTTTCAAAATACAAACTAAATGGAAAAAATGCTATCTACCATGTTAAATTACTATGTATACATTACTAATTTTAAGATCTGCTTTTTAAAAAAATATTGCATGATTACGGGGTTTTCTTATAAAAATTATGGAGTTACTATACTATCAGTCATCATAACAGGAAGCCTACCACAGATGCCCTTTCTAATACATTGCTCTATTATAATATTCCAGATTCATAAGCAAGTACTGCACCTTCTAAGTACCATCTGTCTTAGAAGACATGTGGAAGAAGAGGTAGTTGTTTACTTCTGTGTATATCACGGGCATAAGATGGCACAACACTTCTACAACAGAGAAGGAAATTTCCCAGTAATTGTGCAATTTGATGTTATTTGATGTTCAATATTACAGAAAATCTATAAGTGTAAAAAAAAAAAAAAAAGAGTAAAACATTTTTATTTGAATCTTGATAATGAATCAACGTAAAAACTTATCAAGTTCATATGTGAAAAACAAGAACTATATAACAGCTTGAAAACAAAACCCGTTTAGTACATGGCTACAAAGACGATCAGGGGCTTGGAAGACCAGCTCAATGAGGAAAGGTTGAGAGAGCTGGGCCTGTCCAGCCTGAAGAAGAGAAGGCTGAGAGGGGACCTGATCAGTGTCTATAAGTACCTTAAGAGAGGAAGTGAGGAGGATGATGACCAGTCGGACTAGAGGGAACTGGCCATGAACTGAAGCACTAAAAGTTCCACAGGAAATTGAGAAAGAACTTCTTAACAGTGAGGGTGACAGAGTACTGGAACAGGTTGCCAAGAGAGGTTGTGGAGTCTCTTTCTCTGGAGATCTTCCAAACCCATCTGGATGCCACTCTTTGCCACGTGTTCTAGAAGATCCTGTGTGTGCAGGGGGGTTGTACTAGATGACCTCTAGAGGTCCCTTCCAACCTTAAGCATTCTATGATTCTATGATTCTATGATTCTATGAAACCTCAATAGGCAGGATCTGCACTGTGTGTCATAACCCTGACTTTCCATTACAGCACAAATCGTTGTTCCGCCATTTCAACACATATAAAATTATCTATTGTTGAAGTGTTTTTTGTGGAGTACAATGAAGAAAAATTCTAGATATTTCCTCAGAATATTACATACAATAGAACAATTCAATGGGTAGAATATTCTCGATATTATCTCAAAATGTATAACTCTAAAACTTATTTTTAATTATACTTAAATTATGCAGAACAGCATGCTCTGGTTTTATATTAAACATACTGTAAAATACTTTTAAAACTCTACAACAACTTATGTCAAGCTGCCTATCCTGTCTGCTCACCTCATTTAGCTAATCTAATGAATTAAAAGCAAACAAACAAAAAAACTTAAATAAATATCTTTTGTGCTTCCAAAATATGATTGAAATACCCTAGATCAGTCTCCATTCATTCACAGAACATGTGCACTAATCTTATCTCTCCTCTGCTTACATCATTCCCTGGTTTTCCATCAACATTTCTTTCTAGATATCCACTCATTCTTTTGAGTTCCTCCCAGGTACAATTATCAACTTAAAGCAATTAAAACCTTCAGAAAGTTTAGAACATCTCACTATTAAGGAAGTGTGTATCAATGGCTCTGGGAAGCACTTGCTTATTGATGGGTCATAATACTTCACTGGGGCCTATGGAATAATGCAGCAATATATGGACAATATTAGCTCCTTAAGCTACTGCTTTATTCCAGAAAACCTGGAGTTTTATCATCTCAACAGGAACTAAGTATTCCAAGCCATCTTGAGGGACTACTGTGAGTGCATATAACCATCCAAAAGGAGACTGAATATGGTGAAGTATTGGACTGCAGAAAGACAAGGAACAACCTTCCAAGTTTTGACAGACTGAGAGACTGGACTGTGAAAATGAGCCAGGGAGGCTGAACTACTAAAAACACCCACCATTTGTGGCACGATAGCTGAAGAGGACTACTCTGGCTCTGCCAGCACAAAGCTTCATAGCATTTTGGGATTTAATATAGCTGGATAGTTCCAGCAATGGGACAAAGCCATAGGTGATTATGAACAGTCTGTGATCTGCTGATATATAGTTGTCTCATCTTATATATTTCTTGTAAAGATATATTACAAACAGCTCTTACTCAAGCTTTTGACAAGCTTTCTTATTCCTTGCTCAAACACTTTACAGTGAGGTATCAGTTCTTGGATCCTACATCTCCATCCATGCTCCTGCATTACCTGACAGTGTGGTATACCCAGGTGGTTTGTTTGTTTGTTTGTTTGTTTGTTTGTTTGTTTGTTTTCCTCCTCACTTCTTAGAATTCTTTCTGATTTTCTGGAATATTTCCAAACCTAGTTTAACTGGCCTCTAGTACTTATTAAGTATAAAATCTTAGTGCACTGTACCTGTTTTAGCTGTGACTGCAGACATATAGAGTCAACTTCCACATCGGACTAACACCATATTTTTTGTGTACAGGAGCAGTAGTTTAGCGAGTTGTATTCTGTTCAGCATCTAGGTACAATGGGAAAATAATTAGTATTTAATGATCTAGGCACTATCTCTATAGCAACATCCTATTTTAATCACAGTTGATAAAGATGGTGCTAAGCAAATTCTGAATGAGATGCAGCTCTCCTGTAAAGGATTAGGAGCAGAGAGTAGGAGCCTCATCTTAAATTCATCTTTCAAAGTTGTGATCATAGTAGAAGCCAGAAGTTCAAGATGAAAATATCTCTCAGATGAATAATGGCAACTTGTCTCTCTGTAAAGGAGGTCTTTTATGGTTCCTGAATATCACTGGCATCTTTCCCTTTTCAGAAAGAAAAATACAATCCAGCATATCAATTGAGAAAGGCTTAAAATTGTTTTAAACAGTTGGCAACTATAATATTAGCCAGTTTCCCCATATGTGAAAAGAATTTGAAAAATATTGTAATTTAATATATTAGAAAACAGTAATAAAGGCTGCAATCTGTCACTTCCAAAAGCAGATAGACCTTTGGCCTGAAATTCAGATTCATTTAATGAATGCAATGGTTGTGGAAGGAAAGCATCTCAAATACTTTTGCTATAAATATATATTTCCAGTAGCCCTGCATATATTGAAATACTAACAAAGAAACGAAGGAGAGCAGAGGAAAGGCAAGAGAAAATCAAACCAAAAAGATGATTTGCAGAGAAAAAGAAATTGAAAATAAAAATGCAGTTGAATCATTCAGATTTTGAAATCAGATCTTGAAATACTAGTTCTGTACTCATTCTGCATAGAGGTTTTTGATCTCCTCTGTGAGGTGATAATTGCTCCAGCAATTATTGCTCCAGCAATTAATGGGGTCTTCTCTTCTATAAACAAGGAGGTCAGGTGATTTACCTCAGCATTTTGGAAATTTTATGGCTATTAAAAAAACACCTTGAGCCCAATATTACTCAAATAATGTAAAAGTAATATTCCCCATTTGGGTAGTTAATGGAGCATTTGTGAAAATTTTCAGAAGACAAAATGAAACATGAAATGAAATGAAATAAAATAAAATAAAATAAAATAAAATAAAATAAAATAAAATAAAATAAAATAAAATAAAATAAAATAAAATAAAATAAAGCAAGTTATTTTATTCCTAAATCTTTTCAGACTTATGTGTTCCCCTCATTTAGTGAGATCTACATTTTTTGAATAGAGAAAGATGTTATTTTAAAAAAAACAAGGAAATATTTTGTGTGAAAAAAGTAGTTATAAACTCTGTGGAAAAATAAGCATTTTGGATGGATGCAAACATCCATGAAATTAAACGAACTTTTGAAACAATATGAACTAACTGTGTGAAATCCTGGCAGCATCAGCATGAATTTTTGTTTATTCCTGTTCAAGAATTTACCACAGAATACACTTGGATATGCAGTAAGTTTTTGCACAGAAGAGAGGTAATATTTATGCTTTAACAAATTGCGTATTTGATTGGATGACTGAACTGAAACTGTCAATTTTCTTTGTGGATAGGGTTTAGGTGCAGGCAGGGACACATCAGTAGCATGATTTGCTCCTTTCCTATAGCTGAAGGCACTGTGGTTTTAAGGGTCATTGGTTTTACTACATCTAAAGTAGCTGGTGTTTATAGTTGCCCATAATGGCCACCAGCTTGATGGAACATTAATAACATCACTAGAAATAGCCCACAGCCAAAAACTCAGACCTGAATGGATCAGGATTTTTCTTCCGTTATTTTAGTCCTCTTTGGTTTAAGTTTTCAGACTCACAGTTTGAAACTGTTTCTAGATATTTCTTTATATAATTCTGTAGGCTAATCCTTTGACAAATGCTGATCTCAAGAAAAACTCAATTACAGAATCCTTCAAGATCAAATATTTAACAAGATTAACAGTTCCAGCTGATAAAATATATGACAGTAAACTAGCAGCAGGACTACTTTTGCTGAAACTAGTTAAAATTTCCACAGCCAGATACCTATTAGCTATGGAAGAATGATGCTTTACAGCAAATACCATCTGATTATAGTGTGTTTATATTCACATATTTTGATACATCTTAATTTCACTTTGTCTGTTTTCCAGCTTTACAGTCTGGGTTTAAGAGTCTTCAATGCATCAGTTCACAAGATTTGGAGCATAATTCTCAGCAGGTATCAGAAAGCACATACCATAAATGTCCTGAGCCATCAAATTAGAAAGCCTGTGCACTGAGATAAGAAACCTTAACAGCAGAAAAAAAAAAAAAAAAAGTAACCTATTGCCATAACTGTAAAAGAAATATTGACACTGGAAAAAAAAAAATCAGTATATTTGCAGAATGGGTAAGGATGGGTATACAGTACACTATAAGTAGTTAAACAAACCTACATTAACACTGATTGTTGTTCGTTAATCTATGAACATTTTTGAAAAACTCGTATTCTTTACATTTCTGTAATCTGCTAAGTATGTAGAAACTTATCTGTCAGTGACATGGCCTAGCCTCACCTGAAGCTTAATCTCATCTGCAAGATATTTCTGCTTCCTTCTTTATACTTTAATCATTAGAATTTAATAAATAAATAAATAAATAAATAAATAAATAAATAAATATTTTAATCTTAATCATTTTAAGAATGCACCAGGGTTGAGATGTACTATAGAGTCCTATGGGATAAATTCAAGATTAGTTTATGAGAGATTTTTCAGTTTAAGAGGTGTAACAAATTAATTACCTATAGCCTTCTACTTCCACAAGTCTGCAAGCAGTAAACCAACAAATGTTTATTTTGTATGCATATACTTACATATTCCCATTTTGAATATGTAGATATTCAGGTTGATTTGAGTAGATATACTAAGCAGGTATACTGAGGAGACAGAACTGTGGCCTTTTGGATGACAATACTCAGCCACCAGAGTTTATTTATGAAACATACAGAACAGTGCAAATAGAATAGTAACCTTTCTGTTGTATATTTTTATTTAGAAGCACACAAAACATTCAAACTCATCAAGATTTTATAACCAGAAGGGCTGGATTCAAAGGAAAATATTGATTCATTAAATGGAATCTTTTCAAAATATCTATCCTGCTTCTATAACTAGAACATAATAAGGATTTCTCAATTTATAGGTTTTAATGTCATATCAGTGAATAAGATCAGACTACAACCAATAACTAACAGATTAGTATAAGTTGTCTGAATTGCTTTGTAATTGACCATTACTATAACTGACTATAACTAGTAACTTACTAGTAGCTAGCAAACTTTCTAGAAGTTTGCTTCACCTAACAGTGAAACTTTTTCAAATTTGTAAATAGTTTCCTGATTCTGGGTTATAATTTCCTGATTATCAATATTCAGGATTGTGTCAAGTGCTTGGAACATGGTTCTTCTCTGTCTTGGTCAGCATCCAGGAAAGAAACATAAAATAACAGAATCACGGAATGGTTGAGGTTGAATAGGAGCTGTGGATATCATCCAGCCCAACTCCCTTGCTCAGGCGTTTTCGTCAGGAGCACATTCCACAGTATTTCTTCCAGGTGGATTTTAAAGGACACAAGGACTGCAATTTTTCTGGGCAACCTGTCCCACTGTTCTGTCATCCACAGAGTAAAGAACAGGTTCCTCATGTTAAGGAAGATCTTCTGCTTCAGTCTGTGCTCATAATTTCTTGTCCTATCTCTGGCCACCACTGAAAAAATAAGTCTGACCTTATACTCTTGAAAACATCCCTGAAGATATATGTAATCATGGATAAGATCCACCCAGTCCTGTCTTCTACAAGTTAAACAGGTGCAGCTCTCTCAGCCCCTCCTCATACTCTTATGGCCAGTTTGGACACTCCAGTCTGCTAATCTTTGTAGCCATTTGCTGAACTGACCAGTAGTTCCATCTTCTTCCTCCATTGAGTAATGCAGAACTAGAACCAGCATTCCAGATGTGGCTTCACCAGAGCTCAGCAGAGAGTCCTCAGGCACCTCTTCAAAGCCTGAGATCCTTCAAAGGTGATGAAGAGTAGACTAGCAATAGCATTCAATGGTTTCTCAACCAAAGGCAAGTCTTTCTTTCTCCTCATTTCCTCTCTTGTCACCAAGATCTTGCATTCCTGAGGGCTGATCTTAGCAGTAATGACTGAAGCAGAGAAGGTGTTTAGTATCTCTGTCCTCTCTCTATACTTAATAATCAGAGTACATTTTCTATAGCCTTCCTTTTGCTGTTGATATATTTGAAGAAGGACTTTTTGTTGTGCTTGGCATCCCTTGCCAAATTTAATTCAAAATAGAATTTGGTCTTCCTCATCATATCCATACATTGACAATGTTTCTATATTCCTCCCAAGTGTCCCTTTCTATTTGAGTTTTGCCAGGAGCTCCTAACTCATACACACAAGTCTTATTGAATTTTTACTCATGGAAGTGCATCAATCTGGAGCTTGGAGGAAGTGATACTTGAATACTCTATTGGTCCTCCCTTCCTTCTAGGGCCCTAGTCTATGGGATTGCTCCAAACAGGTCCCTAAAGAAGCCAAAATTTCCTCTCTTGAAATCTGATTTTGATCAGATTTTGATCTTTTTTATTGCCTTTCTTTTTACTTTCAGGATCTCAAGATCTGTCTGTAGAAGGCCTTGTCAACTTCCTTATCTTGATCAAGTGGCCTGCAGTAAACACCCAGAGTCACCATGTTAGTCTGCCCTTCAACCTGCCTTCTCCACTTGTTCTTCATGTAGGGGCAGAGCTTGACACATTCCAGTTCACACTCACCTAAAGAGCAGTTCCCCGACCTTACCTTTCCAGCCTGTCCTAAAAGGTACGTAGCCATCCACAACACCACTGCAGTCATGTGAACTATCCCACCACATCTGCTATGAGATCATGGCCCTATGACTGCATGCGGATCTCTAATTCCTCCTGTTTATTCCCCATGGAGTGTGTGCTGTTGGATAGGCATTTCAGATGGGTAACTGAGCATGCAGGTTTCCCAGCAGGACTCCATAGTCACGCACACTTCCCTACATGAGATGCATTTTGCTACCTTCACTCTCTCTGTAACTCTCCCCTTCCCTCATCTTTCCAAGTTTAAAGCCATACTGGCCAATCTGCTGAAAAACCAGAGAATCAGTCCCCTCACTCAAAAGAGATGTAGCAGATACAGTTAAAACTTTTATATAAATATTTAAAATTCATGATCAAATATGCTTACGTATTCTGTTTAAAGAAAAAAAAAAGGCTGTTTTCAGGTTCTTTCATTCATTTCTGACCAACTTTCAACTCTTTTAACCTTGGGCTTATAATAATAGCTTTTTTTTTTTTTTAATACAAAGGTCAGCCTGCAGCAGGCTTCACTATTTAGGAATACTGTCATGAAATTCATTATCTTTCCGTTGGTGGTGCTTGTTGATGTGTCTGATCTTTGTGATCAGACTTCATCTTCTCTTCAGACTGGACTCAATAATTAAGGACACTAATATTTTGCATAAACTTCAGATCACATCAATGAAACCAATATCAGCTATAAAGAAACAAAAAGGTTTTTTAAAAAGAAAACAAAAACCCCACTATGATGGATTTTTAATTAAAAAAAATAAAAAAATCTAAACAGTACTATATAAGCATGTATGATATGTACCCATATTAAACAATACAACCTAAGATCTATGAGGATAATATTGGGCATAACAGCTGAATCAGTTTGTTTAGAAATTTATGAAACATAAAAAAACAGTAACATTTTGTCATTAACCATCCAAACATTGAATTTCTATTGAAAGTCAGCATTATTCTGTAGTATAAATGTTATGGAAACAAATTATAATAACCTCCTTCTGTATGAAGTTATTCTAATGTTAAGCTAGTTTCAGGACTAAATGCATTGCATTAAAAGAGCTACATAGAACAAATATTTGTGAATGATGTCACTGAAAGCCTAGCCTGATCTTTTATAGTTCCTGAGACTATAAACTGACTAATGAATGGCTTTCAGTTTCCTTAGGAAGGTATAATAAGGATAACCTAAGAAAAGATCAGTCAGATCCTATTGCAAAATTTACACTTGAGTTAAACTGTGAGCACATTATTTTTCCTTGCATTAAGAAACTTCCTTTTAATGAATTACAAAACATGTTAATGCAGCAAAAGCTTTTCTTGCATAAATCATTTACATCTGCTTGCTTTGCAGAAACTAGACTAAAGTAAACATGCAAAATTCACCCTCACATTCACTTGTCTTTACTGTTTTATGGTTTTGTCTATCTTGTTTTTAGTTACAGACTGGAAAATAAGTGACAGTTGATTCCTTTTGTAATGCAGAAAATTAGTAACCATTAGAAAGATCCACTTTAAGATTCTGTTTTCCATTCCCTAAGTACAGCCCAGACTCAAAGCTCAAACCTAAAAGCAAAAGAATCTCTACTGTCTCTTATGGTCCTCTGAGGTTCTGCCCAGAATAGGTGCTTTGAAAGATGCTCTGACTTGTTCAGATAGCTTTACTGGTGAAGAGACATGGTTTGGGAGAGCTTGTTTTCTTCTATTACCTCTTTCAGGCTAAGCTTCTAATTCTTAAGAAAACTTCCTTTTCACAAGTGCAACTGGAATTATAATGAGTCACAGGAAAACTGGTTTTTTTTTTTTTTTTTTCCCATAAATAACAAATAGAACTGTGTGTAATTGATAGAACTGTGTGTAATTGTTTGGTAAAGCTTATAATTAATTTACATACCTCTAGATTTGTTCAATTTGTCACAGACTTGCAACAGACAGGGTAACTGTGGGAACTGCCTTACCCGTTCCAATATAAGCTCTCCCTATTGATAAAATAAATACATTTCCCCATGCAAACTTGTTCTTTCATACTCACATACTTTCATATCCACTCTGACCTGACAAATTAAAAAGACACAATAATATCATCTTTCAGGAAGACTCCAAAGGCAAAACATTTTCTCTACCAACCAGATAATTTACATTTGTTGCCCATACTTGATGTGTTTGAAAGGTGGTCTCTGAGTTCGGTAAAGTACTAATGGATTAGTATATTGTACTTCTACTTCATGTTGGTGATACTTCTATGATGTTCTACTATGATGTTCTGCCTGCATTTGCTTTCCTTAAGAGAAAATTTTGTCTAGTCTTAAAACAGCAGCTGCCATTTCTTATGGCAATTTTTAATTGTTTGCCTCAAGATTCAGGTCAATTTCAAATACAGCTGGTCTCATTAAGTGATTTTAGTAGGCTGTACTGTTGCTTTTTCGGAAAATAATATAAGCTAAGTAAAATGGAACTTTTATAGAAACCAGTAACCTGTCATATTTCTCACAGCTTGTTATACTTTTAAAGTACTAGGTTATCTGCTATACTGTAATCAGTGACTAATATGAAATATAAAAGAAATCATTCTCTGTGTGAGTAAACATGTAAAAGTGGTGACATGTAACCCGGTACATACAGAGTACCAAAGCCAGATATATATCATACGACCTTAGTGGATTTTTTTTTTTTTTGACAACCTATACTGAGGCATTTTTTTTTTTTTACTTTATTTGCATGTGGAATTTTTCTTTAAATTAATGTAAGCATAAGTTTTTCTACAAGCCCACATATATTAGCAGCATTTCATTGACTATTACAGCTTCCTATATCACATATCTTTCCTCCCAATATTTTTAAAAAACTCTTTTAGAGAAGAAGCTGACCCCATCCTCCTCGGTCCCTCCCTTGAGGTACTTATACACACTGATCAGGTCTCCTATCAGCCTTCTTTTATCCAGGCTGAGCAGGCCCAGCTCTCTCAGCCTTTGCTCGTAGGGCAGATGTTCCAGGCCCCTAATCATCTTCGTGGCCCTGCGCTGGACTCTCTCCAGCAGCTCCACGTCCCTCCTGCACTGGGGAGCCCAGAACTGCACACAGTACTCGAGGTGCGACCTCACCAGGGCTGAGTAGAGGGGCAGAATCACCTCCCTCAACCTGCTGGAGACGCTCTGCTTAATGCACTCCACCAGGATCCCATTGGCCTTCTTGGCCACGAGGGCACACTGCTGCCTCATGGTCAACTTGTCATCCATCATGACGCCCAGGTCCCTCTCTGCAGAGCTGCTCTCCAGAAGGTCGGTCCTCCGCCTGTACAGGTGTCTGGGTTTATTCCTGCCTGAGTGCAGGACCGTGCACTTTCTCTTGTTGGACTTCATGAATTTTCTTACCGCCCAGTTGTCCAGTCTGTCCAGGTCCCTTTGGATGGCAGTGCAGCCGTCAGGGCTATCAGCTGCTCCTCCCAGTTTGGTGTCATCAGCAAACTTGATGAGGGAGCACTCCATCCCTTCATCCAGGTCGAATAAGTTGAACAGGACCAGACCAACAACTGACCCCCAGGGATGGATTTTATCCATCTCAGTCTTTATTATCAAAGACTTTATATTATTATAAAAATCAACCAGAAACATTAAAAGTTTGAGTCTTCAATGACACATAACAACATACAGATAATTCTCATTAACATTATATTGATAAACCAGTTGTCAATGTATCACAGAGTTTAAATCCATCTAATATACATTTTGTACTGAATAGAATATTGAGGCCATTGAGTCCAAATGAAAATGCCTTGAGAAATCTAAATATATCAGTTAGTTGCCTTCAGAAATCAATTCTATAATCAAATTAAAACAAAATGAATAAGCTCATAAAGGCAAGATCTACTTTCTTTAAAATAATGTCTACTGATACCAGTCAAATTGTAGCTTCAATTATTTTCAATGAAAGTCTTAATTAAGCATTTACGGACTGATTAAAATTCTGCATGTTGCTTTTATCAATTTTGCCAACATTATCCAGGATTTAGGAATTATTTTTTTTTTCCCTCAAGTAAATAAAAGTTCTTGTTAAAGATTAAGGAAACTCTTCAAATGGTTCATTTAAAAGGCTAAGTATAAAGCATCTTAGCTAGTTCTTGCAGGTATTCCATTTCAATACCCTAAAATTGTTGACCTTGCAATCCAAGCGTGTTCATGAATAATAAATTTAGAGAATTCAAGAAGAGAACAGGCAAGTTCATGCAAGCCTATTGAAGACTAATAACTTCATAGTAATTACATTAATTTCAAGAAGATTTTAAGCTGAAAATGCTGGTCAGGTGGACAATGACTGGTGAGATCAAATATACCTTTCTTGTTTGCACTGTCTTTTGGTTACTATCTGAGAAAGGAAATTGAGCTAGAAGGCATCTTTTTTATATCCAACGTGGCCATCTTTATTTAAATTTAGTTATGCATTTTAAATAAAGAGCAGAGTTTTTCTCCTGAACTGGAATATTTCTTTTCTTTATTATCACAGATTTATTATTTATATCTGGCATCAGATATAGACTGTGTGATTCTTTTTCTGACACTATCAAAATAGGGCTACTTATCATCCACTCAACTGTCCTTGCTATTTCATTAAGTCACTAATCAGCAATGTATGTATGTATGTATACATGCTTATAGATCTTGCTTGTAAATTGTCTTCATCTTACAGTAATATTTTTATGAATTCTTTCTCATCTTTTTGTCATGTTTGAATATTTAGAGAAAAAACTCTGACTTTTTATATATTCAGTAGATATGCTAAGACTTCTTAGCTTCAGTCCAATATTCTGTTTTTAATAAAGCATTTATTTTTCACTTTCCAAAACAACATTTCTTTGTGAACAAATCAAGAGCAGGTGTGATCCACACTTCCGATTCTGGTTCTTACATTTGAAAGAACATTTATTTTTGTACTGCAGCTACTATCACAAAAGAATGTTTTGTTTATTTCTAAATACTTAATAATCAAAGATGAACGGAACAGTGTAAGTTTTTCAACTTGAATTTCTGCTGTGAAAAAAAAAATGCTTCCTCAAGTTATATTCATTTTTAAATCAGAAACAAAATGGTTTCAACTGTAGTGATACAGAATACTCTCCACATATATCTCCATTATTTGTCCTCTCCATTTAGTGTGTATATACATTTCATAATGTTATTTACATCTCTCTCATATTTACATCTTTCTTCACTTCACTTCACACTATCTCTGTATAGTTTCTGAGTTGAGCTGTGTATTTCTACATCACTTGTGTCTGTGAAGCACAATGGGATTTCAGTTATGTGTATTGGACATATGGAGATGCAAACAGATACCATTGAAACTCACTGAAATGCATAAATGTAGAATCATAGAATCATAGAATGGCTAGGGTTGGAAGGGACCTGTAGAGGTCATCTAGTCCAACCCCCCTGCACACGCAGGGTCCCCTAGAGCATGTGGCACAGGGTGAAGTCCAGGCGGGTTTTGAAGATCTCCAGAGAAGGAGACTCCACCACCTCTCTGGGCAGCCTGTTCCAGTGCTCTGTCACCCTCATAGGAAAGAAATTCTTCCTCAAGTTCCTGTGGAACTTTTGGTGCCTCAATTTGTGGCCATTTCCCCTAGTTCTATCACTGGCCACCACTGAGAAGAGGCCAGCCCCCTCCTCCTCACTCCCTCCCTTGAGATATTTATATACATTGATCAGATCCCCTCTCAGTCTTCTCTTCTCCAGGCTGAAGAGGCCCAACTCTCTCAGCCTTTCCTCATAGGGCAGATGTTCCAGGCCCCTAATCATCTTTGTGGCCCTGCGCTGGACTCTCTCTAGCAGCTCCACATCCCTCCTGCACTGGGGAGCCCAGAACTGCACACAGTATTTACACACAATGTATTTATTAATAATAATTTTATTGAACTGTAGTATATGTCCACATCTCCTCTCCCCAAAGAAAAGAAAGAAAAAGAATAATAATAATAATAAAATTAATAAAAAAGCCCAGCAAGCTTCCAAACTCATGTTTGCATGCTATCTAGTTACCAGAGTGGAAGAGTTGCCAGTATTTGTTTTAGACAGTGTGTGTAGGAAGAAAGACAGTCACTCAGATAGAAAAGAGAGTTGTGAAAGAGACAGGAAATGAAGCTTCAGCAAAGCCCAAGAAAAGCAGCTGCGTTGCCTTGGAAAAAGTCTCATGACTGATAGAAATGCTGGCTGAAAAAGCAATATGATTGAGAATAGGAAAATTGTGTCCAGTTGTTAGGAGCTTCTGCTCACCAGTGAATCTCTCTTTGGCAGCAAAGAAAAAACATGTCACACCAAAAAACATGTCTGACACCGTATTCTGACCTCAGCACAAACCTCAAACTTTCACTGGTGACTCAAATGAATCCTTGTCAATGTATTTTCTTAAGGAAAGGTTGTCTAAAGCCAATATTCTGGTGGGGGTTTTTTGTTTGTTTTTGGTTTTTTGTTTTTCAGATTGCAATACACAAAAAGAAACTGCTAAGCATATACATGTCGATCCTATTTACCTTCCATGGCAAAAAATATATGTATAAAAATGTATTTTATTTTTCTCTGCTTTAAAATCAAGTCATAAGTAGTAAACTGCTTGTTATTTTATAACTGTAATTTACTATTCCTTTTGTTCTGGTTTAAATGAATACCTGAACATTTCATTAGGGGTGGTTTTTTTTGTTTTTTTTTTTTTTTAATTGCAATTCTCTCTTCACCTTCTCTATGCCATTTGTTATTGTATAAGTTCTATCATACCTTAGTTCTGTCACTAATCTGAGGAATTCTAATGTATTTAGCCTGTTCTGTGAGGAAGCTATTCCATCTTTATCACTGTCATCCTTTTTCAAGTCTTTTCTAGCTGTATCCTGTTTTTTTTTTTTTAACCAGAAATCCATGCAATACTCAAGATGTGCATATATTATAAAAGTTAATCAGCTGTCATCCAGTACGAAACGATGGCAGAGAGATTTTTTGAACTCAAATATATTTGAAAGAAACAGATAAGTTTGGCATGATTGAATTGTTATAAATTATTTTTAACATTCAGAGATGACATAGCTTCAACAGAAACAGAAGTGTGCAGCGCTCACATTTGTGTTTGTTTATTTATTACTGCTTTTGGACATACTTACCTGACAAACACTTGGAATTATCCAAAGTTTCACCTGGAAATCAAATATGTATATGGGAGTGCTCATGATTAGACCTTGTCACAATTTCCTGATTTTTTTCAGAATATATTGATTTCAAAACCAGGCCTTAAAGAAGAAATGCATCATCTCTTGGATGGGGAATTATTATCAGACTGCGCAGAGGCAGAGGAAAGAAGAAAATGTTTTTGCTCAAGGGCTAAGACTCCCATCAGGAATCTAGAGGAGTCATACACACATTCATATCTAAATGTATATGAATTTATAGATGTGGCCCCAGGCAAACACCTTTCCATGTTTCTTGCTGGAATTTAGTCAAGTCTAGAATTAGTAAAACCAGCTTGTTCTCCTGACCATATTTTACAGTGTGATCCAAGATCATATTTACCTTAGAAAATGCAGTAATTTCTTCAGATATCATCTAGCCTAGAAGTCCCTGTAGCTATGTCACACGACTGACACTGGACGAGACATCTGTATTGTCCCAATGTCAGCTGCACTGAGCAGAGACAGTGAGCTAATTTCAAATTTTTGGTAAAAGAAATATGTATGCCAGTGTCAGGTTTCACAGACATCTTGTTTTTCTCTCTTCTTAGATAAGTGTGTATGTAACAAGTCAGACCAGAGACATGCATTTTCCATTCTTGAGGTTTGTACTGTAATGATCAGTTACTACTCTGAGCTCCTATTAAAGTTTCAGAAACCTTTGTCTTTTGCTTAGCATGCTTCCCACTCCATGGAGAACAGCAAAAACCACTGGAATCACATTTAGACAACAGAAGTTAGTCTTATATTAGTCTAAGTCTGATCCATCTATGGATAAATTCTTGAAATGCGAGGAAAAATATAATTAGGTAGATTTTCCTTTAAAAATAATAGTAATAAAAAAGGCACATAGGTAGTCATATCTTGTTTCAAAAAGAAAAAAAACATTGTTTATGAATAGCTCTAGTCATTTTCTTATATGGAATGAAATGTCAATTTTTTAAGATATGGCTGTCACAAATTCACCTGACTGACACTTTTTAACCCGATTTATGTCAGTTACAGTAGCAAGACTGAAAGTCTGTATTATTTGTAATCAAGAGAATACTATTTGTTTTAGAAAGACATTTGGAACTGCAGACTTGCAATGAAGACAGCAGCCCACACAAGTCACCTACTGACACAATGACAGTGGCTGCCATTCCTTTACTAGCATGTTTCCATTGTTAAAAGGTTATGTCCAAGTGCTGTACCTGAATGAAGGCCCATTATTTCAAGAGGCATAGATAGTTACTGCATAATCAGAAGAAAAACCAAAAATCTAAGAAGGCTAAGACATTTTGCAACACATTTTATTTCTTAACCAAAAAAATTATAAATATCTATGATATAGATATATAAAGTATTATATATATAATATATATATATGTGTGTAGCCTAAATTCACGCTGTTTTGAGGCATTTCATATCTCATTTGATCTATCGCCTATAGTTCTGACCTTTACTTGTTTTGATTACTCCGAGTCTGTGTTCTGTTTGTCTTACTCTGTTAACAAGCATTATCAGTTTCTCACCTGCTGCTGGTGGAAAGTAATAGAAGTCAAGGAATATTTTACAATTTCAGTTGCGTTTCTGATACAGACCACAATGAAGTAAAGGTATTAAAACATTCTTCAAAGATTTAGGTGCCTTGTTTTGCCTTCAGAAAAAAATCTTTCTGTGCTCAATTACTCATATTTCCAGGAAATTAATTCTGTATTTTAGGCTCAGTAAAAATCAAAGGCTTACAATGTGAGAATGTATCCTTATGCATATAATGATGAATAGGAAGGAGCTAAAAGGTCATCCTGAATTTATTTAGAAATAGGAATTTCTTGTTTTCCAAGAAATGCTCAACCACCAGCTAAACATCACAATCTACTCTTAGCTTAGAGGAACATGGACAGCATGATCTTAGTCACGTTAATGAGCTATTTTACTATTATGTGTAGTTTACAAATGATGTAACTACATCATTGAATAGAATTTAGAAGATTTTGGAAGTATTGCTTCAACAAAGACAAACTAACATTTATAAAAAAGATTTTTCTATTTAAATATCTACAAATTATATTTCAAGCACTAATTCGATGTTTCAGGACATAACATTTTCAGTGATAAAAATGTTGGCTTCTGCAAACTGTAGACATCCAGACAAACAGAACAGGATTGTTTGTGAATTGCACCTCCTACTCAATGAATACTTAGTTTTTAATATAAGCTATTAGTTTATACTCAAGAGTTTTCAATGGGAAACCACTATGCTTTTTGTAATAAATATACAAAAAAAATAGTATGGGAATGTTGTAACCAATGTACACATGAATGTACATGCACATATATGTTTCAGATATTGCATGCTAATGTTTAAAAGCTTATAGGACTCTCTACCAACTAATAACTGCATAAATAATGACTATTAAAGTCTGCCATCATATTCTAATTGTATGTACATCAGGAAAGGCCACCACTAAATTACTTTAAAGATACACTTATCTTTTAAGTGATTTGTTTTTCATTTTTCATAAAACTTCATCTGTAAACTCCTCAGAATTTTAGAAAATGAATTGATCAATATATTTTATTTATATGAATACTACTAAAATTAAAGAGTTGTTTTTATAACATTCCTTTGTTTCATCAATTCATTCACAATTATTTTTTGAATATTTAGGTAAGTTTTTCTGAAATAAATTATATTTCTGTAAGCAGCAGGAATTAAAGTCTGCATCTGAGACAAAGTCAAATTAAAAAGAAAACAAAGTCTGCATTCTTACAGAATAATGAAAAATGCTAAAATGCTCATCAACTGTCCTAATTGTTATTATTATTATTCAAGTTTCTTTTTTTTTCTTTGAATTGTGATTGTATTATCTTAAGTGCAGTAAGAACAAAGCTATTGAAAACTAGCTAGCTTTCTTCATTTTTTTCTTGCATCATCATAGATCGTCAATGATGGCTGAAGCACTGCATCCTCCTTAACCTAAAAATGCTGATCTTTGAAACTAGTGAAACACAATTAATGTGATTTTACATGCAGCTCATATATTTCTAAGATAAACTGGTTTTCAGAATTTTATACAAGAGTGCACATATTTTTTTATGCTAAGTCAGATATAGTCCATATGTCCATTTATCTGTCTAAATGCTTTAGATGCTAGGCATATTAAATATTTTATTTATCTCTAGAAATATGTAATTTTTCATATATTTTAATAAATATAATGTTCATTTCTACTTTTCTTAGGAAGTGTCATGACAAAGGGCAGTATAACATATTATGTACCTAGTCATACTAAAACAGAACATTGAAAACCTAAACTCACCCCATGGTCCACTCATTTCTGTGTTGCTTACCCCTCAAATACCATACCATAATAGAACCAGCATCAATCAGCTTTTTCTTGTTGAAGTATCCCTATGGTACAGAAAACATACATACATTTTACATATAAATGTCCCCTATATAACAATTATTCTTGCTTTAATCAGAATCCCATTTGTTCTCTTCAAGGACATATTGCCATGTCACCTGTCTTTTTCTATTAATCTTGAATAGATATTAACTGTCTCAGTTCCGTAACAGAACAAGAAAATATTATAAAAATACTAAGTATTCTTTGCACTATCCAAACTGTGAAAGCAATGCGATACTAATATAAAAATCAACAGTCTAACTAAAGAGTTGATTCTGTTCGCCTAGTTCTAAATTGCTACAGACTTATTTTTTAATTTAACTTATGTGGCGACTTCAACTTTTGGAAAAGTAAAGCTAATTTTATGACTAAATTGTAAATTTTGTAATTGTAATTAAAACAATTACATTGTTTTAAATGTAATTTTAGATAATGCAGATAGAAAACAATATATATCAACATACAGACTTGGAAGAAGTTCTTTTTAGGGGTAATTTAATATGCATGTTAAACTTCTGATTTGATTACTGGTAATTACATTTTTAATACAAATATTTGCTTTTCTATCATTAACACTTTACAATATTACTTTTTATTACTCTTATTTATCTAGTTATTGTGTTTTGTTGTATTAAGGGGTTATAACATTTTTATATAATCGTTTGCCATTAGAGCATCCATCTATGATATAAATCTGAGATGTAGTTTCCCCTTTTCATTTATCCTACTTTAATGGTCAAAGGGTATGTTGGATGAATGAGTCTTACTTCTTCCATCTGTACGAGCTCCTTCACATAAAATAATTAAATGTTAGATAAAAAAGAAAACATGAATGAGTATAACCTTTCTGGCAGTGAAGGCTCTGGTTCAGGAGAAGGAGCACCCATCTCTACACTAACTCACTTATCATAAAATGTCTCAGTGTTCATTACTGCAAGTATGTGTACATAGATCTCTTCTCTACCAACTAATAGTCTTAAAACTATTTTCTTTCTCTGAATAGTCAGTGTTTATAAGATTAAAAGCATGATGAAGTATCTTAAATTTAAATTTACTCTCATATATAAAATATTAAAAACTAGTGAAGCTAAAATATTAAATTGGCTAATACTGTTAATAGCTGGAGGTCCATGATTTCTTCTGAGGAAACAGAGGCAAAAGGCACAATATGAGTTAATCATGTTTATTCTTCAGTTCTGTTTACACAGACAGGCTTTTAAATAATTGAAACTCTAGCTCTGAACTCAGGATGCAGAAATTAAATTGTTAAAATTTATCATATACTGTAGTAGTCTACTGTTAAATACACACTTAACTTTCTTGATCTCTCTTCACAGTAAATTGCTGACACATTTTATGAATATCTTTTACATATGGCATTCAAATTATTTCAGTATAGACTTAGGGAAGAAAATAATTAAAAAGCTAAAAATAATGAGAACATGTAATAAATAGACACGGAGTAGCTTTATTAGCAAGCACACAATTTGCTACCTATGACAGTTCTGGGAGGGGAAAAAAATCCAGAAAGTTAACTGAAAAAACAACAGTTGGAAAAACAACAGTCCTGCTGGTTACTTTGGATGCACAGGAAAAGACAAGCCAGAATCCTGCTATGTATATATGTAAATAGTGTAATATATTTGGGGCTATGGGGATTGTATGGGGAGCCTAGCTGTCAATCATCCTGAACTCTGGTGACCCCGGAGAGGTGGGGGCCGGAGCGGTCCTGGGCCTGACCAGCTGTTGCTGGGCAGACCAGGAGCCTCCGGCCAAGGGTGGCCTGGGATTCTCCCACCGTTGGAGGTAACCATTGATGGCCGGGATCCTGAATCCTCCAACCGGAGCGGGTAGAGTCATCGGGAGATCCACCTCCGCCAATCAGGGGGGACAGGGTGGCCCACCTCTGCCAATCAGGGGTGATAGGGTGGCTCTGGCTGTCTATATAATCCTGCATGCCCCACATTAAAGCTGGACATTCTGCCACCAACTCCCGCATGCATGAGATTGTTATCTGCGTGTGTGTGATGTGTGCCTGTGACACGTGTGGAGCGTGAGTGTGTCTGTGGGTGTTGGTCAGCGGGACTTCTTCCCCCAGGACTTCTTCCCCCGTTCTTCCCGGTTCCACGGCTCCGCCCCGGCACGGCCGCACCAATCTCCTCCATCAGCCTGACACCCTTCACCGGAGGGAGCTGGCTTTGCAGTGCCAGCAAGCGACTGCAACAGGGGCCCGTTGTGCCTGAGGCAGCCCATCTCACCACAGTTAGTTATGGTCAAGGTTTTTGGTTTGTCTGCTTGTTTTCCTTAGAACGTAAGTACTATTGAATTTTATGTTAGCACAGCAAACAGCATGGCTTGCTAAGGTCTCTAATCAAATCCTAGTTACATATGTAAAGAGGTAATGTCCAAGATCTAGATTTAAGATTTAGGAGAGCTGTAGATGTTGCATATATGTGCAAAATATTTTTAGGCATTTTGTTTAAAGCTGAAGGCTAACAAGCTATCAGATAGGTATAGATATAGGTCAGACAGGAAACAAACACTGGACTGCGTAATTAAAGATGATGCTATGCTTTTGATTGTCTCATGTTTCTCATATTTAGTATAGTGACCTTTACTTTTCCAACATCAGCAGAGATCCTGTAGAACCTGTGAGTTCCTAATCACAAATTGTCCTTGAAGGCTGGGTAATGACATCAGGAAGGGTTCATTATGTATGCCTATGGAGTTCTTTGGCATCTCTCCAAAAGTAGGCTCAGACAGTAACTTTGTCACTCCACTGAGAAGAGGTACAATTCAAGATAATTTATGCCACCTGTTTTATAAGGCTGGACTTGATTCTGTCCACAATCAAAATGAGGAAAGTGTCTACTCTGTTTGCCCCATGGTAGAGAATATCCACTTAGACAGCTTCAAGAATTTTCTCTGAGAAAACTTCTGATTATCTAGACTTATCTAAACTTCTTTATTTTCTTTACCTTAATGAGCTGTACAGTAATTTATTGTGATACCAGCAACTAAGGTTTATCTTCCTTCAGTTTTCCTATTATGTTTCTTTAACTAAAAGAAAAATACACAGAAAGACAAAAAGATAGATAGGTGAGTAAATATGCATATCCCAAATATTTGCTTTTTAAATACTTGAAGCAACCTTTTATTTTTTTCTTCATTCTAGAAAGACTTATTTTTTACTGACAACATTGAATAATGTCAAATGTTCTATTTCTCCAAGTACTTCAAAGAGTTTATAATAAAAAACGTATTTTGAAAGAATGAAAATATATGTGACTGGAAGATTTTGAGACTTTTTTCTCACCATAAAACACTACAAAGCAAATTTACTTTTGTAATTCTTCATTTACATTTTAATAAAAATGATAAAATCATGAGTCCAACAAATAGACAGGCTTCCTATGTAAATTCTCCATCTACTTAGGCATTTTCTTTATGTAACTGTAGAAATCAGAAGATAAGTATATTGTTATATTAAGTTCAATGGGATTTCTTATATAATACATCTATATTATACAATGATTTTATTTTTTCTATTTACTTCTTTTTACTACTTGTATTTTAATTTACTTCTTCTTACTGTTAAGCTTTATTTTTACCTTGTATCAGCTCTTGACGTAAAGTTCCTGTACATATTCAGTTAGTCCTGCATAACTGAGGAAACACTTCTGCAAAGCAGTTTAACTAAAATCTAATGTAAAATATTATTTTTTATTATTGTGCCACCAGAGGTTGATAAAAGGTAATTTTTAAAAGATTTTGCAGTGTCCCAAACAGTGTTTTCCTTCTGTAAATAAATAGAAGATATAATCTCTATTCAGGGTATAATTCCATAGTCTTACTTTTTCTTAAACCATGTTTTCTTTACCTTAGAGATTTGAGGTATCCAGTCTTTTAGATGATTTTGCAAAGTATTTAGTATTGGTGTTTAAAGTGTTTTATTTATGTAATTAAACAATATTTTTTATCCAACTACTTTTTATATCTTGATGGGAAATTATTTTGTCCCTTGAGGGGAAAAATAAATAAATAAATAAATAAAAAACTTCTTTGCTCGTCACATTTTGCATCTTTCTAGTTTTTATCCTTTTCTTTTTGACTCTAAATCAGCAAGTTTCATTTCTATACCCGTTTTGTTTCATATGTCCTCTGTATTTTCTTGTAGAGGTTGCAGATCTGGAATAGGGTAGAACTTTTCATTTCATGCTATACTTACTTGCAGTATTTCTAGGTTTAGAAAGAGTTATTTTGAGATTTCCTTTTGTGGTTTTAAATGCTTGAAATACTTAGCAGGAATAAAGGAGATATATTTTCTTCATTTTTGGCCTGCATCCAATTTCTGTTGTATTCTTGGTTTCAGAAATATGTACAGTGGGCAATGAGTTTTGTTACCAAAGCTGTGTTTAGGCATATTTGCGCAGTCACAAAAGATTCTAACATATTATAAATGTCAAATTATTTTAAAAGGGGTAATCTTATTGTTTATCCTCAGCAGCAATTGTCTATGTTTTTCAAAATATCATTTAATACTAAACTAAAGAATAAACATTGTCATCAATAATTTTTAAGTAATTTCTAGTTAGCTTCTTACAATTGCTTCATTTATTAAATTTTGTTTTGTCCCTGAGGATTCCTTGGCACTCCCCAGTTCATTCATCAAGGAGGAAAACATACTTTCAAAAATATTTCCGTGAAACTTATTTGACTCTTAGTGCCCTTTTTTCACTCTCTCCTCTAACTCAGTTTGAGAATCAGCACAGAAAGCAGAATTTTCAGTTTTCTGGACCACGTTGCATTGGTAGAGCATTGGAGTATTTAGAAGTGAAATGACAGCTATTGATTGCTCTGACTGGACAGATTCAATGTTAAGCAGACTGGCAGGGTGAAACTATTAGTTTGCTACCTTTATTTTTGAAGCAGACAATTGCTTTTCTCCAAACAGTAGACCCGCTGCTTGCTCACTTGCTGCTTGTGATCCACCTGCAGATTTTTTTTTCAGTAAGGGTGCATTTGCTTCTTGACAGATAATCTCTACCTAAACAGAATACACGGTACTGTTGAATTTCATCCTTTAAGCTGTCAGTAATACTTTTCAGGAGACTTGATATTTAGAGAATTTAGAAATTTACCTGGAAAAAGTACATATTTTTCTAGACTGTTTTCAGCCAGATCAGATCCTTCATTCAGTTCACTGAACAGCTGTACAAACAGTTGTTTTGGCATGACAAGGAAGAGGCAGGAATGAGCACTGGGGATATAGGAAGAACCAGCTTAATTAGTATTGTTGCTTAGCCATAGCCCAGAAGGATCAGAAGCCAACAGATGGTGAAAAAAGCAGACAAAAGCATGGCCTATAAGTAGAGTAAATACAGAGCTCACTGCATCTGACACTAATTGGAAAAACAGGTTTCAGGATTTTTAAGACCGAAATCTGTCTACTTTTCTTTATTCTATTCTCAACTTATGTTTATCATTTTAGGGAGCAAATAAAGCATTTCAGTAAATGATATAGATGGTTCAAATGAACATTTTTTTTCTTCTAACATTAATAAATCTGCAGAGCTCTAAATATTAGATTCATGCAACTTTATTTTGCTAAGGACTGAAAGACACAGAATTTTCTTCTATTTTTTTATTTATGTATTTATTACTTCCATGATGAAAAAAAAAAAAGTCTGGAACCAAGCACAGGGACCAGGACCTGCTATTTCACGGCCTGTGCTGTATCTCCAGGAGGACCTGCAGGTTATTGGAATTATCACTTGATGCTGAAATATAACTAAAATGTTTGTCAGGCTAAAGAGGCCTATTTACTGCTAGAACTAAATATTTAGATAGTATATTACCCAAGCCTTTGAATAATACTCTCAGTTAATTAAAAAACTTTTTTTATTATTTTTTAGTGTTCTTTTACCCAGAAATTGTTGCTCAAAGTATTGTTATATGCCAAAGAAATTTATTGTTTCCCAATGAAAGAAAATCTATGTCACATCTAGGAAAGGATATTTGTAGGCTGATAGATAGCAGAAAGAAGTAAAGGGCATTCTGGTGTTGACACATCCCTAATAACAGGATACCTCATGTCAGTTCAGTTCCTAGCTGATAGGTGCTTCTGTAACAAAAACAACCAAAACATCTTTCACAAATGACACCTTCAGAGACAGCCAAGTACCCAAAAGGGCAAGAGCTAGCAATAGGCCAAAGCTGTCAAAAGCTAACTTCAAACTTACCCTAATACAAGGAAACACACTGCCATTTCTTATGCTGTGCTACTTCTGAGAGAAAAAAAAAAATCTTTCTTAACATTATCAATCTGTTCTTTCTTCTCTTGGGGAATTAAATTCACTTTTAAAACTCAGTTTGTGGATTTGAAACAAACAGTATTCATGCCTGTTTTTTGATAGCAATAACAGTCACTGTAGCAAAACAGAACACTGCAGAACACTGGAGCAATATATTTTACATGAGTTATTTACACTATCATCCTACTGAAAAGGCCAAGTTTCAAAGAAGTGCTAGAAATGTACAAATTTCCAAACCCAGTACATGTAACTGAAGCTTGATATTAAATCGTTTTGCATTTTATACCAACATAGTGTTTTTTCCCCTTTTTTTTTCTTTTTTTTACGGAGAGAATATATAGTACAGAAAAATCAATTTCTTCCTGGCAAAACCATTTAAGCAGTTGGAACAAATTATTCTTGCCTTTCATGCAAAATGCTTCAGATTACAAACCACCAGACTAACTGAGTGGAAAATTTCCAACAGTGGAAGTCATTATGATTATTTTAAAACAAAAAAGACAAATGTTCACAAATATGTAACACTTTCCAAAATAAAAATGCTTGCAGAACATTATCTTCAAGAAAACAGAACACATTTTGCTAAATAATCTGGTATTAAAAAAAAAAAGAAAGAAAAAAAAAAAAAAAAAAGAAATTCCAGTGCTGTAAAAATCAAAAAATGTAGTTTACAGCTGAGATCTGCATTATGTTTGGGGATTTTTGTTGTGGGTTTTTTTGTCATTATTTTTTAAGATGTCATGTCTTTTGTTGCCATTTTTAAGCAACAACAGTCCACCTGTGACCAGCATCAGTTCTAACTACCACAATACTTTTTGGGAAGTCACCTGATATAAAAGTATTTCCCTTTTCCTGTTGTAAGTTTCTGTTGTAATACTATAATGGCTGTGATGATATAGGCCCTCTCACACATCCACCGTGATAATGTTTTGGTACGCAGAGGTAGTGCTCGCTAGTGAATCTCTAATCAGATACATGAGATACCACAGCTGGAAGGTTCTGCAGCTGCTAGAGACATCCTAAAGCATTACGCAGCTCTTGTTTAGAAAGAGGCAGGCAGTTTAGTCCCGCACTGCATCATGTCTACGCAGAGCTTTATACATGCATTGTCACAGCTTCAAACTTTGCTTGTTTTTACCTTAACTAAAAATGAACTTAGCATGGCTGTATGTTGTGATTGCTGTGAATTCATAAATTTCAGTTGAAATGAATTTGTAAAGAGAGATAACTGCAGGTTAGGACCTAAAAGAAATTAATTTTTCACATGAGAGACTTGCTTGCCAATTAACTATTCTTCTTACAAAGGTCTGAGAAAAAGAAACAAAAATCAATCCATCTAATCAAAACTGAAAACCAGCATATATTCACTCAAAGATTGAAATAAATACATTTATTCATAGTAAAAGCATTATATATGATTCCTTTGATGGTTTGCTACAAACACACTTCTGCAGTAAACCCCACCAAATCAGCTATATTGCTTTTGTGTGTGAAATAAACTTTAAAGGAATCTTTAAAGGAATGCTTCCAAGACTACAATGACAGTGCAAATTCAAGTTTATGGAAAATGCATCTTTCTCAAACATGTCTTCCATGCATCATGCAAGGGCATTGAGTAGACCAGTGCAATTAAAATAAATCCTTGACCACTTAAAAACATAACTGAAGCAAAAACTGTTTTGATAGAAAATATGTTAAGATTTATCTATATTTCTTACTTTCAACTTACCAGAGAATGTAGCTAATTTGGAAAGAAAGGTCTGTCAGTACCAAGCCATATTAAAACATTTCTTTTTGCCTCTACTTACCAATGTAGGCCGAAGAAATCCTGGAAAAGCCAGCAATAGTGTGCAGCAACAGAAAAGGTATGGCCAGTATATTTTTTTCACAGTTGAAAGAAATATCATTTCAAATGTTAGAATAAAAGTTGAAAGACTGAAGCTAAGAGTTTGTCCTACCAATAGTTTTTAAGAGAAGCCATTGGTGAGTTTAAAAAGCAATAAATTCAATTAATTAATCAAATGTATGCAGCTAGCTGGTGGAATTTAAGATATGGGGTCATGTCAAACTTTCTGGTACAGAAAGGATTAAGGCTGGTATTATTTTATGACCGTGTTTGTCAGATCAGAGTAATTTGAAAGGTTTATTGCAAATGTCAAGAGCATAGCATCTGCTCAATTTGCCACTCTAAACTTCAGAAAATGGAGAAGAGAGGGAAAAAAAAAAAGAAAGAGAGAGCTGCCTGTGAGAGAGCTGATTTTTATATTCAGTTCTCTTTGCTTTATCTGTCCAGGAAAGAGATAGGGTGTGAGGAGACTTGTATGTGTGTATTGCCCTTGACCAAGAATAAAATGCCAATGGGAGCTGTCCACGTGGGCTGAGAGCAGTTTATAGCCTCCAGACATCACTATTTATGAAGTCTTTCAAGTGAGACAAATAGAAATATAAACCCCTCCATTCTGAAAATTGCTTTTCTTTTTAACATAAGCAGAATGTCAGCTTCTAATCTCTAAAAAAAAAAAAAAAAAAAAAATCCTGAAAAGAAACAGGTTAACTCTGAACTCTAAAGATTATTTGCATGCAGATTCATCACAATTTTATTAAAAGTTACATGCTGGAATTGCAGTCACACAGATGTGAGGAAAAGTAAGGAAATTGTTTAATACCTTAATA
This sequence comes from Eudromia elegans, assembly GCA_003342815.1. Classification (NCBI taxonomy): domain Eukaryota; kingdom Metazoa; phylum Chordata; class Aves; order Tinamiformes; family Tinamidae; genus Eudromia; species Eudromia elegans. Next base: position 459,786 of record PTEX01000292.1, read on the forward strand.
AAGCATGAAACAAAAGATACCAATTCATACATAACTTTAAAAAAAAAAGACTTCAATAGTGAAGGAAAGTTTATCGTACTAGAATTAAAAAGTAACTTATTGGTTATCTGATTCTGTTAGAAAAGCCTACTTTATGAACTCAGCAGCAAATTCTTTTCCACACAAAAGGAAATAACTTTGATTTATTTGATTTGGTAAGCCCTTATTTGAATAGTATCAAGGATTCTGTTAACCTTTCTTTTCCAGTTTTATTATTGTATCTACTACCATGGAAGGGAATCTCATTTCAGGTTCCCTTGAAAACATTGAAACATTGAAATGGAAAACATTTTTTATTATATTTCTTTCACTTTGTTTTTGCAGAGGATTTTCGGAGTTACAAAGTTTCCATAGAAACATTACTGTCATCTTCAAGGCCACAAGAAGAAAAGCTGGCCATGTTTTATGCAAGTTTTTTTCAGTGCATAGCAAGTGTACAGTTTACCTGCTATGTTTTTTCTTCCTTGCTCCCAGATCTTCACAGTCTTGGCTCTAGGTCTTCACAGGCCCATCCTCTTTCAGAAAAGTCTCATACACTGAGAAAACATGAATCCAAAAAGGGCTAAATTCAAATTCTGCAGATTCCAAGACAGTGGAAATACTCTCGGTATCTTAAATTTGTTTTTCATCTGTTCATCAGCATAGTTTAGACTATGTCATTTTATAAGGGTTTTAAGGATGCTATTGTTAGGGCAGGGGTAATCTTCAAATAATCTTTCTTTTAGATTTGTCATTACAATCACTTTGTGGTGCATAGATTTTGTATCATTTTCTGAAGGAACTTTCTTCAAAATTTTGAAAAATTCTAAAGGAACTCTGAATCTAAGTACTTAAGAGTTTCTGAAAAACAATTTGCAATTTCATTTGCTTTGAACAGTTACCATTTAATTTTATTTTTCACTAATTTACACAATATCTCTTTTATAATCATCTTCTGAAAAGGTAAATGCTCTACTTCATGTCAAGATCTACCTCAGAAAAGTCACAAGTTAAGCTATTTATCATCGAGTTTTCCTGTGATGAGCCTGGTAGTTAACTCAGTTTAGGTCACTCACGTCTACCTTCCTGGACTATCATTTACCACGGAGGTGACAAGGATAAAAAGGTGCTACTCTGCATTGCCTCTTAGTAGCTATTACAGACAGTCTTTTGAATTTATTGTATAGAAATTTATCAGCAGATGCAGAGTAGATAAGATATTACAAAAACACTGGTTATTTCTTTTTCCTTTTTATTCTGCAAGACTATCTGGGATACAACAGAAGCTCATTGCTCCAATCACCAGGTACAACTGCTGAGAAAATATTGATGTATTTAAAATAAATACAGCAAAATCTGTGATATAGATCCAGCTTTGTACATCTTGCATTCCCTCATACAAGGAATTCAACTAAATATTTGAGGGCTGCCTGCTCCTTATGGAACATGATGGTAAATAGGACGTAAAGATAAAAGCTACTCCAAGATGTGATACAGGAGAAAAGCAAAACAAACAAATAAATGACAACAACAAAAACAAGTTTCCAAGTATATGACCATTGCTAGGATCTCAACATTGTATTACCAGGGAGGTTTAACCAGTTTCTATTCTTATCTAAAAATTGAACCTACTTCAATCTCTAGAATTCTCAAAGAATAACCCAAGTCAGCTCAGCAGGTTCTGCCTTTGTGCATCAGGAGAATAAATTATCCTCAAGGATATCAGCAGCAGCTATTGCTGAAACTAGTGTGCAAACCTAGGCATTAACAGGGACAACTACTTTGCAACTCAAGTCCAGAGAATATTGACCTTCAGCATCTGTCCCACTTCATGATCTTTCATCTTTAAATGGGAAGGAAGCACTATTTGTTGAGCATGCTGCTCTCAGAGGGAAGAGAGATTAGTATAGCATGATATAGAAGTGTTGAAATTACTTTGAACTGATCCCTGTTGGCAGAGTTATCCGGAGTTCCCACTGCATGGTTTGCCTCTCCTCTGCTCCAAACAGTTCTGTATGCAATGCATTTGATGCAGACTCTAACACAAGTCTTGAAAGATATCAGAACTGTTAATGGCACAGATGTCTTCTCTTTAATCCAGGCAGACCAGATTGCCAAATCCAGGGGCCTCCTCTCTGTGATGAAGCAGTAGTCCCTCTTTCATCCTCTGATGTTGAGTAACACCCTCTGTATTCCTGATACCCAGATTGAAGCTCAGGTATTTAGAGGCTCTGTCAAAGCTGATCCTGGAGAACTCTCTAACTTGCGGAGTTCACCAGGCTGTTCAAAAGGATGTGGAATGCCACTGTTGTGGTCTAGATGGCAGAATGCAGAGACAAAGGAATCACATTCTTACTTATTTGGTGCTATAAAAACATAATCAACAAACCATTCCATTGCTATTTCTGAATGTATTCATGTTTTTTGTGTCAGCATACTGAAGTGATAAACAATAATTGTCTTCATAGCATGGCATCATGGGAGACTCTAGGATAGAGTATAGGATCCTGGGAAAAAAAATATTTTTATCCTCTGTTTTCCTTAGTTATACCCCATTCTAATCACTGGCTCATCCAGTAAGATTTTACTCTGAGTATGTAAAGTTCAAATGTAGTGTTTATTGGATGTATATTTTTAATTCATAAACAAAATATATTTACAGAGTGATGTGTGGGGATCTGCAGAGCCTTGGGCAAACTCGGAGTCATTGAGATGTAAAACTCTGGGTCGTTAGAATGAAAAGAGAAACCAGGATCCCTTTATGGGATAAACCCGATAGGTTAAGGGTACCTTTAGAAATGATTAGATAAAGGTTTGTAGGACTACCGATGATTGGATAGAAGTTGCTCGAGAAGCTCGTGGTTATCATGTGAGCACATGGTGGCAAGAAGGGGAAGAGTTCATTTGTACGAGGGTATATAAGCCACAGTGTGGCTTCAATAAATGTCTTTGTTTCATCATCTCAGAGACCCCTGCTCCACAATGCACCCACAAATGGCACCTGAACATGGTCCTGAATAGGTGATCGGGGAAGATCGTGCAGTGGGGTAAGCCCAACAGGACGGATGGGTGAGAATGTCTTTTGCGCAAAACTACTTTGATTTTGCTGAAATTCTAGTCTCAGAAAAAGAGGGAACCAGGCTGTCAGGGAACATGGGACTAAGGAGCAGGAAAAGACTTTGCAAGTTCTAAGGCACATCCTAGAGAATGCAGGAATGTGCACCCAGATAATCTAACTCGGCTATTGAGATTGGGACTGGAAAATCGTAATGCACTTTCTGAAACCACGATGTACGAATTGGGTGCTTGGCACGGACTTGGGATAGTACTTTGGGATTGGTCAACTAGGCGAGCCGCAACATTGCTAAAACCCTGGTGTGTAGTGTAGGAGACTTCAAAAAGATATGTGGGAACTGTGGTTATGGGGTGCGAAGTGACTGCACCACCCCCCACCCTGGGGGAGGCGGAGCCGTTACCGCTGCGACTCAAAGGTTGTTATGCAGGGGCAACCCTAGCAGATGGGATGCGTGGCCCTTATTGGCCAGGGCAGAGATACGCCACTCCCCATTGCCCTGAGCCTCCTCCCCCAGAGCATGGGGAACTGCAGGAGGTTGTGGTGCCAGAACCGGAGCACAAACAGGCATCAGGGGAGAAGGTGGATCAGTGGGCACACAACCATAGAGAGGTGTTGCGAGCGGGAGACATAGAAGTAGGGAGTGCAATAGGCTCCTCAGTGCTGGCATGTTCCATTATCCTTGATCCTAATAATGGAGCACAGCACAGACCAGTTGAGTACAATGTCATCAAGAAGATTTGCCAGACAGTGAAGGACTGTGGACTAAAGTCCCCTACACCGCTGCACTAATACAGGAGACATCGGAAGATCAGTGGTTTACCCCCATGACCATAAGATGTTAGTCTGGTTGTTATTAACTCCTGTACAACATACAGTAGTCTTTCAAGAGTGGCACGAGTTAGCAAACCTAAAGGCCTTGAATAATATCCAAGACCCAACAAAATGTTGAAATGCTGATGGGGGAAGGGAACTACAATAACCCTCAAATACAGGCATGATGCCCACTTGCCATGCTAGTATAATCCAGGGAGTTGTTCCTAGAGGCCTTATGCATTGCACCAGATGAAGGTGATGCAAAGGCACGAGACCTTTTTGCAAAAGTGACCCAAGAAAAAGGGGAATTGTTGGTAAAATTCTTAGAGTGGCTGAAAGCCTCAGTGTATTGGCAAGTCACGGGGGAGGGTCCGGTCCTCGACAACTTATTTTTGAGCAGTTGGCTGAGACAAACACTAGCAAAGCCTGACGAGACGTTCTCAGGGCCCTATGTTAGCGGCCTGGGGGTGCTCCCATGATATCAAACATGGTTAAAGCCTGTCGGGATATGGAAGACAGCACAAGGGATCCCCTGCAGATGCTTGGCCCTGCTTACACATCTCTTGCAGTCTAAAGCAGAAGGTTCAGGGGAGTTTGTTTTCAGTATGGGAACCAAGGGCATTTCAAGAGGGAATGCCCACAGCAACGGAGACCACCAACTGCCCCCGATCCCTGCCCGCGATGTGGCAAAGGACAACATTATGTGAACCAGTGCCACACCACTACCCATTGGGATGGTCATCCTCTCTCCAAGTCAGGAAACAGGAGGCAGAGAGCAGTCGATCCTCTCACACGGACACAAGTGATGCATATAAGTAGAATGGAAGACGTGGCAGCGAGTCCAGTAGACCTCCACTGGGAATCACTATCACAACAAAACAAGCAGTAAGGTGGGTCACAGTGGACCTGCAGAAAGTGCCCCTGCAGCTTGAGCTGGACTCGAGTCAAGTGCTTGTTGTGGGCCCTGCAGGCACAGACTTTTGGGTAACACCCATAACACTAACCATGATACCAAAAAACTGAAAAAAAAAGAGAAAGATAATAGACTTAAAAGACTGTTTCACCCATGTTTCAGAATTTGGCAGACTCAAATATGTTCATGTACGCATATTCTAGTGTCATTGTGGCAATGGCCCATGCAGGAGAAGCAGAGAGGGATGTATGACAACATTTCCTCACAGCGTTTGCCATGCTCAGCATCCCTGAGCAAGTCAAGATGGACAATGGCCTAGCCTACACCTCCCGAGCATTTGCAGCCTTTCTCCTGTGGGGGATTTAGACATGTGACAGGCATCCCACACTCTCTTACGAGACAAGCTCTAATAGAATGAGCACAAAGCATGTTGAAAAACATGCTCAATAAACAAAAAAGGGGGAGTGATGGAAACACACCTCAAGACAGGTTAAATAAGGCAATGTATGTTTTAAATTTTTTAAATCATGAGGAGCACGGGATGATGCCAATCCAGAGGCATCACCGAGAGGGGATTCAAAGTATGTGGCAGGCTCTGGTGAAATACAAAAATCTAGACACCCAGAAGTGGGAAGGACCAGTACCATTAATAATGTGAGGTTGAGGGTATGCTTGTGTTTCCACAGGAACAGAATCATGATGGGGACCTGCAAGATGGGTCCATCCAGCGATGGAGGCAGACAAAAAGGAGCCCTGAAGGTGATGCTCTGCATCTTAAGCCTTAGCTCTATGATGGGAATGCTAACTGAACCTCCCTGACAGTCCAGAGGGAGTAACCTTGGCGAAGGCGCTGGGACAAGACTCACTGTGCCTTGCTGTCAGCAGCCCTGATGACCCGTTCAGCATCTGCTTGTTAGACAACTCGGCAAGTATGAGAAAGTGGTGGGCTACACAAATAGCCCATAATTACTCAGAGCCACAATCCAGGTCCTCAGAGGAGAATGGCATCCGGATTCTCGGTGTTCCCCATCCTTTCATAATTGGGGGTTTGGCTTGGTGAGTGGTTTGGGAAAGTTATAGTTGCAAGGTTTGTAGTAATGTTAGCTTTTGTAGCAATTGTGATCGCTGTTTGAGAGGTTGATATAGAGCATGATAAACTGCATGTTACATGCTGTCACCATCAGTGCATTGACAATCCAGATGTAGACTTGACTCCCCGATGAAGACAGCAAAACAGACACAGATGCTCTACAAAGAGGAGTTCCCACCTGAAGGACGGCCATGAACGCATTTCCTATCTTCTCGGAACACATTATCGATTGATAAAAAAGGGGGAGATGTGGGGATCTGCAGAGCCCTGGGCAAACTCAGAGTTATTGAGATGTAAAACTCTGGGTCGTTAAGATGAAAAGAGAAAGCAGGATGGTGGAAATCCCTTTATGGGATAAACCTGATAGGTTAAGGGTACCTTTTGAAATGATTAGGTAAAGGTATTTAGGGCTGCCGATGATGGGATAGAAGTTGCTCCAGGAGCTTGTGGTTACCATGTTACCATGTTACCATGTTACCATCGTGAAGAGAGTGTGGGGGTCCTTTGTGAGCGTCTGGTGGGGAGGGGGCAGGATTCTTTTGCATGAGGGTATATAAGCCGCACTGTGGCTTCAATAAAGGTCTTAGTGTGGAATTTCTCAGCTCTGGGTCTAACTCCATTTAACAATTTTGATCATCTTTCTGTGGCTCGTTTGTGTTGTATTTCATTTTTAATAATTCACTAACTGACAAACTTACCTACTGGCTGAGAATAACAGAGATGGCTGGAACGAAGTCTCATCATGTGTCTCTAGCCTAGTGAGATCAGGTGGCCTGAGGTGATGAATTATTACTGGAAAAAAGCCTTAAGACTGCAATACTTTGTAATACTATTGTAAAGCTATTATACAGCTTTGCTTTTGTGGTTAGAACAAGAAAGCATTTTCTATTTTGTTATCTCATTTTGTGCTAACTGCTGAAGACAACAGCTATCTGCAGTATGTTGCATCCCTTTGCTACATATCATGATGCAGATAAGATTGATCATATCTCTGTATAATTTAGGATATCTTAATTAAATTGCAGGAATAATTAATCCTGTGTTTAGCATAGGCAGGCCTTATTGCAAAGAAGGAAGATCAGAATACAACTATTACTTTTAGGTTAAATGCTCAATAATCTTAAGAATCTTAGCTTGCAGACTAAGAGGAGGATTCAACTGCCAGATATCTCATGGCTTCTGCATTTCTAAGCAAATGGAACATTTTTTAAGAAGGTAGTCTGCAAAAGTTAGCTGTAAGTGTATATATGAGCATCTACCTATTTTACTAATGTTATTGATTCCTCATGACTGATTCCAACTAATATAACAGGCAGTGACTCAATCAAGTTATATATGATTATATCTACAAAGACCTGGCACAGCATGTTACTTGTAGGTCCCAAAAACACTCTAGGTATCTGGCCAACAGATCTAAGGTCATCTAAGGTAATTTATGTATATATATATATTCATACATAAAATAAAGCAAACACATGCTTATGTTCACAGGACTTTTTTATGTTGAAGGACTTCATTCTTAAGTCTGCAAAGTCATAGAAAGAGGTGAATAGAAATCTGGTAGGAATACATAGAACTTTAAAACAATTTTATGTTTACAAAACTTTCAGCTAATTTCTTATTTAGCAATTATACTACATGCTAGCACAAGAAAATTTAAATTTTGATGTTGTGAGGTAGATATCTGAGTTACATGGGTAGACCATAAGAAACTACTTCATTGATTATTTGAAACAAAAACAAAGTAACAACATGTTTATAGATTCTCTGTGTTAGTATTATGGCTTTTCGACTATACAGAGCCAGATTTCTTGCAAGGAATCAACCACTATCCAGCAGAAAATTACACCGTTGAAAGGGAAATAGAAAAAAACAATAACGCATCGTCACTAGTGATCCCTATTGGTGATCCACTGAGGAATCAGTTTTGCACATAACACTTAAACTGAGAAGGTGTGGGTCTGTTCTGTCCTGTCCTAGCTTTGTCACACTGCCCACACAGCTTAGTCTTCAAGACTATGTTGAGATGCACATATTCCTGACCATCTAAGTGTCTTTTTGTTTACCTGAAAGTGAAGCAGCGTGCTTGCACATGAATATTCTTTTGTTTGACAGTAAAAATGACAAATTCTTTTCTTCTCAGAAAATCCTAAATAGCCTTGAAGACCAGAAGCTCCAAAAGTTCCACAGGAACTTGAGAAAGAACTTCTTAACGGTGAGGGTGACAGAGCCCTGGAACAGGTTGTCCAGAGAGGTGGTGGAGTCTCCTTCTCTGGAGATATTCCAAACCCGCCTGGACGCCACCCTGTGCCACATGCTCTAGGAGACCCTGCGTGTGCAGGGGGGTTGGACTAGATGACCTCTAGAAGTCCCTTCCAACCTTAAGCATTCTATGATTCTATGATTCTATGAAACCTCATTAGGCAGGATCTGCACTGTGTGTCATAACCCTGACTTTCCATTACAGCACAAATCGTTGTTCCGCCATTTCAACACATATAAAATTATCTGTTGTTGAAGTGTTTTTTGTGGAGTACAATGAAGAAAAATTCTAGATATTTCCTCAGAATATTACGTACAATAGAACAATTCAGACAATGGGTAGAATATTCTCGATATTATCTCAAAATGTATAACTAAAACTTATTTTTAATTATACTTAAATTATGCAGAACAGCATGTTCTGGTTTTATATTAAAAATACTGTAAAATACTTTTAAAATTCTACAACAAGGGTATATTTGATAGTTTTTACATACAGGAAATCGATTCAAAAATATTTATATATAAGTATTATCAGAATACATATATGCCAGTTACTGATCCTGCAAGTTGGTCTGCTCTCAGATACTACCAATACCATGTTTTTCTTGATGTTCACTGTACAAAATGTAGCCCAGATTCAACTACCTAAGAGAAATTCCTGTATCAGCCCAATAGGAGAGGGGACGGCTCACAATTACTGTATTATTCAGCTATGCAAAGAAGGTGCTTGTATTAAATATTTTGATTTAAATATTGCCATGAGCTTTAAGTAATTTACAACAAGGATATCATGATTAAAAAAAGGCAAAGCACTTAAAGAAATCTTGACAATCATAAAAAGAGAGTTTGTGTTTTTCGTGCACTTAAGAATAACCACAAAATCTATGTTTATTTATTTATTTGTTTTCAGTTTATTTTCTCAGAGGCAGTGACCCAAAAAAAAAAAAAAAAAGGAAAAAGATAATTAAGTTTTACTATGATTATATAAAAATAACTCAGTTGACACTGAAAATAAATATTATAAATAAATACATAAAACCAGGAAATAATGATATTTTACCCAAGCCTGAAAACATGAGAGACATTTAAAAATCAGCAAATAGAAAGATGTTTGTTGCAACATACAAAACATGATGTATACAAAACATATACTGTATAACTTAACTGTCATTAGCTAGTTAGCTATACTAATCAGATAGCTGTTCTATCTGATTACCAATTTCTATTTATTACTTATTTTCAAATTTACTGACATTCTTACCTTTTCCGTATATCCATTTTCATTTTTATTCAGCTCATGCTGCTGTCTCTCACAAATTGCTTTCTGTTGTCAATCTATATAAGCACTGACTTACAAAATCATCTCCTTCATTTTCTCTTATAATTTTTTCTATCTCTATCCAAAATGTTTTATTTCTTAAAAAAAGGAAGAAAAATTTCACTTTTAGTGCTCCTTGCATTATCCTCTTTTTTCTTTCCTTGCTATTTCTTTTATTATCACTACCATTCTCTGTCTCAAGTGTCTTCCACACATTTCTTAAGTCTGTAAATGTGTTTCTTTTTAATCCTTAGCATGCCTCCTATGCAACAATGCATTTTAAAATCAACTTTTCATATTCAAAAACTTCATAGAGTAGTGTTTTGTTTCTCCAACAGGCTGCTACACTGTTGTTAAGCAGGTGAGTAGAAACAGTAGAAATACTTCAAAGTCATAGAGTTGTTAATTTTGACAGTTAAAGATACTGCAGAGAAGAGGCTGAGAGAACTGAACTTGTTTACTCTATAGAAGAGAACTCTTATGGAGCTGTCTAATAGCAACTTTTCAAAGGCAAAGAGCCTATTGAGAAAATAAATCAACTGGACAAAACCCTGAGAAACTTGCTTCTACCTCCTAATTGATTCTGTTTTGAGCAAGGATGTGGATTGTAAATTAGAGAGATTTCATGAACAGTCATACCACACACACAGAGAGATATACAAAGAGCAACAATGTTACCCCTTTAAAAACAACAGAATATTCTTAAATAGCAAAACTGATACAAGCTCTTCCTTCTTAACCCAGTATGATTTTAAAAAAAATCAATCTCAAAAACATCCACAAGTACCATTTCTTGATTTGCTTGATTTGTGAATTTCTGTGACCTGGAAAAGAAAGGACCTCGCTCACATAAAGAAATTAAGAACTAAGGAAATATGGACTTCCCACTGGGAAATCACTACACTCTCATTTTCCTCATTAAAAATATGAAAGATTCATTTACAGTTTATGATTATACTGTTTTAAATGAAGATAAAAGTAGTTGGAGTACCTTCACAAAATTACTGAGAATTTAAACTTTCAATTGATCAGGTTTCCTAAAATGAAGGGATGTCAAGACCCTCCATGTCAAGATTTTCATTTACTTAGGAACATTTAGTTTCAGCAGCATATCATGTAGCTTGTGTTAGCAGCTGTCACCTGTACATTTTTGCCAGGACAATTATCACACTTAAGTGTGAACTAAATGTAATGATGAAAAGGAGGGTCAGGAAGTGCATGTAGCTTTACTTGACACTGCATGAAGAGGCCATTAAAAAGTACTGACATGCTAGCATACCATCTGGACTTTTTTCCATTCTTTAAGTGGAAATCTTGCTAAAATGTGAACTGTAGGGTCAATGCTTCCCTAAGGTTATTAAAAATATCATGTTTACGTGAAAGTTGGTCTTGTAGAAGAATATTTCAGTTGATCCCTTTACACATGTGTAATAAAAACCATTTGATTCATTCACTTCATGCTGTGCTAACACTCTACTTGGTACCTTTTCACATTTTTTTCATGCATTTCACTGCATGCAAATACAATGAAAGGCTAAGTACCTAATATCACACTGGTAAGATTAATGCCACAGTTGATTACCACTACTGGGGAAAATGATGTGGGCTCATGCGCTGTCATATTTCATTTTTAGGAAAAATCTTGCATTTTTGTTGTTTTGGTCTATTTCTGAGTCACCCTGATGATTCAAATGTCACCAGTTTTGCAACAGAAACCATACTCTACAGAGCTTTGAGCCCCACCAAATAGGAAGGCAAATTAATTAAATATATGACAATTAGAGCACTTAACACATTATTAAAGGGAAAGATATTCTCAGTGTGACTGATGAAAAGGTAGGATAAAATTAAAACAGTAGAGAAGACAGATTTAGCATTGAATCCTTATGCATATAATTTAAAACTTTTGTGTTTTCAAAATTGTATTCACAGGAATAAAGCTATGAGTATGCTTCACTGCTTGCATGATGATGACCTAAATTATGAAATAAATCAAGTAATACAGAGATAAAAATTTGAATAAAAAAACTTCATCTAATAAAAAAGAATATTTTATATATATATAAATATATGTATATAAATAAATATATAAATATAATGTGTATAACTATTATTCTTTAATTCAGAATTTGAATATTATAAAAGGCTGCTTGAATCAAGACTAATATGCTTCTTCAGAAGCAAGAGGGAAAAATGTCTCTTGACCTCACATACATTGCACTACTTTGACTTCAGTTTTAAACCCATTAACAGTTAGTGTTAATTGTTAGCTTAAACCAATTAACAATTAGTGCATTAGTCCAACAATGAGCTAAATAGAAATTATTAAAATAAATTAGCAAGGCTTAAATTCAGCAATATTTGTTATAATTCCTTGATACTTATGAGGTTCATACCTCACAACTACTCAGAGCATTTTGACAGATACAGTGGCCTCGAAATGAAGATTTATGTAATGTGTGACAGTGAGCTTTCAGAGATATCAAATACAGTATAAGAAGACATTTTATTGCTAATGTCTGTCCTTTGCTATTACAAACTACTTCTCTTTCAAGTAAACAAGGCAGGATCTGGTAAAGCAGTCTGTCTCCTAAGTCAAAGATTTTTGGATAGGAGGGAGTGCATTTAAGCTGTACAACAGCTAAGTTGGAACTGGAAACATATGGTGAAACAGCATAGCCATGTCTGTGTTGTATTACACTCCGTTATGTACAGACAGCATAACCAGGGCAGTGCGTCTTGCACTCCAGCTGTTGAGCATGCACAAGGGTTGGGCTGAATTTTGTGTGCAAGGCCATAGATAATACTTTTATTCACTTTCAGGATGCCTTGAAATATTTGTTCCAGATGGATGTCTCATATAGATCAGACTATTTATCGGCTCTGCTCTACTCACTGTAGTCATGCACTTCATGTGTATACGATAAGGCAATAAAAATAACATTTTTTGATGGAATACAGCATATCTCTCATTCTCATATTTCTAGCTTTCTTTTAAGGGCATGTAGTCCAAACACTAAATCATAATCCTTAAGACTCTCCAGTATGAAGTTTTTCCCTTAATGATTCCTGATTGAGTTACTTACATAAGGTTAGAAGACAGATTGCTACAACTTTCTTCAGATCTTTGGCCCCTGGTCAGGTACAAATACTAGCCAGCATGAGTACTTTACAGATTTGCCATTCTTCCTTTTATTCATTTCTGATCACCTTTTCCATATTTCTGATTAAGCCTTGTAATGACTTCATTAGAAGTCTCTATGCACCCATTTTCGTTCTTTACCATGAGGAGGGATAGCTGCATAACCTACAGATAGTCTGGACACACCGAGAACTCTTGAGGCATGTTCAGAATGTGACTATAACAAGTGAAATGAATTTAACTGAATCTAATTACTTTCCTCACTTTTTACACCTTGTCAATAATTACCTTCATTCACAATACACTAATATGAGTGCTATCAAATGTTTTTTTCTGGGTATCCTCTTGTTGCTAGGTAAACTGAACATGAATTTCCTTCAAGCAGCCTCTGGCAGAAAGTCTTGGTTTCTACTGGAGTAAACTGAAGAGGCTCTATTTGAAATTCATTCATTTTTATGCTGAAAATCAAAGGCAAATAATTATGCATAATTAAGCATTCATATTAATATTCTTACTTAATTGTAGCACCTACACTGCCAAGCCCCTGAATCTATTTGAACTGTTGGTGGAATAATTTCTCCAAAAATATTGAAATCTATACCTTAATGACAACACCATCTATTCTGAAAACAGTTAATTAGGGTCTAAGAATTGTCAGAGACCATGCAATGACTACTGGACTGATGTTACCTTTCTAGTGAAAATGTAGTCATTTACAGAATGCCCTACTGTGCCCATCACAAAGATACTCTATAGGAAATATGGATATTGATTTTTTGTTGTTTGGAAACTATGTTTACTTTTTAAACTGTGTATTGATACTTAAAGTTCAAAGAACTGTGAAATATCTAAACTGACATTTGGAGATCTAGATTTATAAAAGATCTCAAGGACACACCTATATTTTAAACCATTCATAGTTCAAAACAAATTGATATGGTCATATCATTTTTGGACTCATAACTGCACACATTGAGAAGAATGTTAAAAAACAAGCAATAAGATGTAAGAATTTAGACAAGATTGAAAAAAATTACTGTTTGGTCATCAACTTTCTCAGTTTATCTTCTATAAAGGAAAATCAGAAACCTGTAAAAAACAACTTGTCCTCCCTTTTCACTGCTCAGTGAGGTGAGTGCTAAACTGCTCGCAAAATTACAGAGATAGTCTCTCTACAGCTACTGCATTTTTGTTCTGGATGTGAGGAAGAAATTAAAGTAGATATGACCACTTGGCAACAGAACATCCAATATTCTTTCCATTATGTATCCGTGTGACTTAGTGGTTTTGGTTTTTTTTTTTATTTGAGATGGAATATGGATTACTGGAAATAAATTATAGCCTTCATATTAAGACATGCCAGTCTGTGTCTACCTGCTGCTGACATCTCATAGAAATAAAACAGCTGGGCTCGAATGAAATATTTTCATTTCTAAAAAAATTCAAGTCAAGTGTTAAGAAGCTTCACTACCAGGCCTGAAAATCTTTTTTTCTTTTTCTTTTTTGATAATATTACTGCTGTCTTATTGCATATTTCATTTAACCTTGCATTTTCCCCTGTGTAAAATAATCTCTTTCTTTACAAAGGACAGTTACTCTAAACTTTGAAACTGATGACTACATTCATATTTTTGTTTTTGCACATTGATTTAGTAAGTATTGAAAATATTTTAAGGTAGCTGTTAAGACAGAAGATTTTTTGGAAGCATTGTATCATGAGAGATTATTGAAACACCATATATATGGCACTTTATAAACACCATATTTAATAAAAAATGCAGTTTAACAAAAAACAAGATTGAGGAAATTAGGCTAGATAAAACCATTATGCCAGTCACAACTTCATCAAAATTCAGTGTGTCAGCATATTTCTTTCTTTTCATTGTCTTTGATTTTTCTTCACTCTCAAAGATGTTCACAAGCATGAATGGTAACAGATCACAGGATGGCATCTGGAGGAAGAACTACCCTACTTGACTTTTAAGGTTTTGACAATTGTTGATGAATAGAATATGCAGTGGCATGCCTACCAGCACAATTAGAGATCCAAAGAAAAAAGCTAAAATATAGGAAATCCTTTATGAAGAAGGGAATTCCAAGACAAAAGGAACTCAACTTCTCAGTCCTCAACTGTACAATGCTGCTATTCAGGGAGCTAAAGGAAGCAGTTTGCTTATTTTAGCAAAATGGGGAAAAAGCAGGAGAAGAGTAATTGTATCACTTAGGAGGCAAAGACAAACAAAATGACTGACACGTAGAAGAAATATACAAAGTTCTGTTCTCTCCAGGCACTGCTGAAAGGAACAGAGACTGCAAGGTTATTCAATTCACAAGAACAAAGAGGCATACAATAACCTAGTAAGTTTAAGCAAGCCAGACCTCTCCCATGGCAAAATGACAGAAAGCCACATATTGGGTCAACAGCCTAAGGAGAAAAAGTGAAGAGAATTGTGCAATAATATGAAAGTATACCATTGGAATGCTTGATTTTAAGTGTATGATTACAGGCATAGAAAGACTCTTCATTTAGAACCCAGTTTATGGATTAGGGTAAAGAGAACAGGTTTACAACTTACTTTCCTCTTTGCTACTTCCTAAGCTGTAAAAATTACAGCAGTTTATTAGTGGTCATTAGTCTCTGCAATGGATCTACACCAGCGTTCCTCATCTCTGTCAGGGAGATATATTCATTCACTTATTAATACGTTTTATGAGTCTATATGTATCTGTGTGAATCTACATACAAATGAGTAGCTACCTGTTTGGGTATACAACGAAAAGAAATGAGCATAAACTCATAAAGTTCATAAAAGAGCAATTAGATATTATTTATGCTATCACAAGAGAAATAGATTCAAGATTGGATGCTACATGGTACCATGAATATCAAAAATATTCTGGATTCTGTATTTCTCTGTCAATATATCTCAAAAGAGATCCATTTCAGAAAACTTTAATAGAACAGAATCACTATTTAATCACTCTAACTAACAAAAAAATCACTACAAAATCAGTGTCTAATCTATTACACACCTTAGGTCAAATCCACTTTGTTTTGTTTTGAAAACAAAAGAAAGAACTTCTTAACAGTGAGGGTGACAGAGCACTGGAACAGGTTGCCAAGAGAGGTGGTGGAGTCTCTTTCTCTGGAGATATTCCAAACCCGCGTGGACACAATCGTGTGCCACATGCTCTAGGAGACCCTGCGTGTGCAGGGGGGTTGGACTAGATGACCTCTAGAGGTCCCTTCCAACCTTTAGCATTCTATGATTCTATGAATATTATTTGAAGTGTTAATATCATTAGTATTAAATATCAGCACTTGTTATATTTATGCTTAGCTGTTCTGATATGCAGAGATTTGTTCAGTACAAGGGAACAAGTATAAAATGGAAGCAGAATTAAATGGCAATTACCCATCCCTCTACAAGAACTCTTTTTATTCAAGAGGAAGACAAAAATTTTATTTTGTTGGCAAATTGATTTTTGCAGCTTGATATTTTAAAATATTTTTCCTGATCATCTATCAAACAAACTAGGGGGAGGAACATCAGAATACCCTGGTGTGGAGTGCTGAGCATTGTGATGAAATGTAAAGTAAGGTAGACACATCCTAATTTCCTTTAGTCTGCTACAAAGCTATCTTTCCACTGTCTGCAAGTCTCTAGGTTTTTTCTTATCACATTCCTGAAACTGAGAAGAACTATATCTTTAAAGAAAGTAGGTTCTAGTTGAATAACCTTTACATCCTAGGAAGGACTCACTATAAGAAAAAAAAGAAATCTGAGAAAAAAAAAAATCTCCTGATTCTTATAGGACAAGACATCAAATACTGGGATGTAAAGTAGCTCTAGTGTATGCAAGGAAATTCAGTGGGATGGCGAGAAATAATGTCAATCACAAACCCTCCAGAGTACAAAATACCCATGACATTTTTTAAAGGACTCTATAAGGTTGGACCATATAAAAACATATATAGGAGCAGCAGCAGAAGACCTATTTAAGATTGGGATAAACATTTTATGTACAAAATGTTCATCTTCTGGACTATACTTCTATCACTATTAGCTAAGCCCCATAAAGTAGAAAACAGACACTTTTTCTAATTGAGAAAACAGTTTAACATTTTCCCTTTCAGTGTTCCTGGTCCTGTGCTAGTATCTGTTTAGCTATAAGGGTGAGATATTACCCTTAATCTTTCAAGTGCTTCTTTCAGTTCAACAAGAACATAGTGACTAGTAATTTATATATATACATATAAATGCTTATATATATATAATATATATATATAAAGAGAGATGAGTAGGAATCAAATATGGATAATGCTATACTCTCAAACTGAGTCTAATATTCACCTTTAAATTGCTATTCATTGTATTGATTCTAGTTACTAGGACTATGAGTCATATACACATGAAATTGTACAGAGATGAGTAAATTTCAATTTCTGCAAGTTCTCAAACCTACGTGATTCATAAAACTTCTGAAATTAGCTTGTTTTAATGTAATCCAAGCCCTACTTTCCTTTTCAAAAGATGAATATAGATAAACATTTTTTTTTCTAAATAATAAAGTTCTAAAAAATAAAATTCAGAAGGAGGAACAGCTCCTCAGTTTTTGAAAACTGACATTGCTCTACTAGTTTCAGTTGTTCAGTTCTAATACAACTTTAAAGGAACATTTAATTAAGCCAACTCAAAATCAGATTCGATCTCACTGAGTACAGGCATGACCAGCGATCTGCTACCTGTTCTGCACTTACTTCCATTATGTAAATTGTGATGCACTAAGACATAGAGAAATTTTAAGCTGACTTAAATACTCACTACTGCTTATATTGAGCTATAAAAGCTAATTATGTCATACTTCATCTACTTATACAGAGAGAACTGTAGCCTTTTGAAAATATAAGTCCTAATTTAGAAAGCTGTTTTAATTCAGACCTGGAGTCAGTCATCCTAGAAAGGATATCCATTAATATATTACATTTTTTTTGTCATGTTTTAAAAAACTCATCTCTTGTGCTCCTCATCTCTTCATTTCACCGAATTAAAAAACATAAATAAACAAGACTTGAAAGATGATTGGTTACTGTTACTCTTTGGGGGAGCGCTGGGGATTTTAATAGCTAGCTTGTTTTGAAATTTTTGAGAATTCACTCTAATCATATCTGGAGAAATATGAAGTTATAATATTGTATACTTATGCCTACTTAATTAAAGAGCACACTCATTTAACATCAATTCATGTAGCGAAATGCTGTCTGGCAAAAGAAATTGGGAAATTCTCCTCCAGTTTTTTGCTTTAAATCTGAGGAACTTCTTTGAACTCAACAGACTTAAGCACGTCAGTGATGTGTTCGTGTTCAAATAATTCTTTCCACGATTAGGGCCTTAAACTACATATTTTTCAAACCAGGCATATAATCTATTTCTTCAAAAAGACTTGCAATAGTGATTAACTAGTTAGCAGTAATAATATTGAAAATACTTTTAAAATAGGAAAGCTAAAAACTGAAAAGCTGAAAAACAAAATTTAATCAAAATTTCTAAAATAGTAATTTACTAAACAACGATTATTTTGCCACCAATTACAAGAAAAAAGATTCTGCTTATTAAATAGTAAAGCAGACAGCATACAATATATGGAAGATTTCCAAAGAATTATGCAAAATATAACTCAAATCATATAAATAAATAAGATTTTGAGGAAAACAAAGATATATCATTTATTAGAAAATTAAGAAATCCTATTTTTAAGAAATTTCAAGAAAATATACTTTTTATCCAGTTCAAAGGCAATTCTTTTGAAAAATATGAGAATTTCTCATAGTACATAAAATTACTGCTGACTCTTTCAGCATCAATGGATGCAAAATCACTACAGATCACTATGGAAAGTAAAAAAAAAAATAAGAAAAATTACATCTGACCTAAATAGATTTATAGTACATGGAAAAATCATACCTCAAAGTACAGTATCATAAAGTCTTTCATGACAGGGAAAGCACTCATGAAAGCAGATGACGTGAATTGCATTTAAAAGTTGGAATTACATAATTTATAAGAGTACATTCCTATATTTACAATACAGTGAAATACATAACCTTTAACATGACAGAAGACCTGAAACTGATATTGTTCATTTTGAACCTTGAATAAGCGTAATTTTGTAATGAAAATCCCATATGTTGAGGGGGAATATCTATTTTATGATAGAAGTCTACAGGAACTAGTTCTTTTTCTTTTCAATCATACATATGACTTATTCAAAGTCTGGGAAAACTGTTTATGGGCAAAGTGTTTCTTTGGTTAATGAAATAAACATGACACTGGCCTTTATAAGCCCCCCCGCCCTTATCAGCTGGTAATAACTTTGCAAAGACTTTAGAAAAAAAAATCCCAGCTGCAATATGCTATATTGGTTGTCTGCTTTTTTATTGGATTTGGGGACATTATTGTCTTAAATTGCTCATCTATTTCTTAGAATGGATTAGTAAAATTAATCATTTAATTCATACCAAAACATTCATCAAGTATTTAAAATTTTTTAAACATTTCAAACATTCAGAACTTTTGTTATCTCCGAAGTTTGGTAAGAGACATTACCCTCAAGGGAAGGCACTGTCATTGGTACTCATGTATTAAAAAAAAAAAAAAAAAAAAATCAAGCCAAGCAGAATGTTTCAAGGAACTATGATTTGTACTGATTTTTTTTCCTTTCAGAAAATTGAATTTCTTCATGACCAGCAAAGCAGAGAAGTCTTGTCCCATAGTATTCTTTATGATGGCCACACCTTGAGTATTGTGTGCAGTTCTGGGCTCCCCAGTGTAAGAGGGATATGGAGATGCTGGAGAGAGTCCAGCACAGGGCTACAGAGATGATTAAGGGCCTGGAACATCTGCCCTATGAGCAAAGGCTGAGATAGCTGGGCCTGTTCAGCCTGGAGAAGAGAAGGCTGAGAGGGGACCTGATGTGTACCTCAAGAGAGGGAGTGAGGAGGATGGTTCTGGCCTCTTTTCAATGGTGGTCACTGATAGGACTAGAGGAAATGGCCACAAATGGAAGCATCAAAAGTTCTAAAGGAACTTGAGGAAGAACTTCTTAACAGTGAGGGTGACAGTGCACTGGAACAGGCTGCCCAGAGAGGTGGTGGAGTCTCCTTCTCTGGAGATCTTCAAAACCCACTTGGACACCACCCTGTGCCACATGCTCTAGGTGACCCTGCATGTGCTGGGGAGTTGGTCTAAAAGACCTCTAGAAGTCCCTTCCAATCTTAAGCATTCTATGATTCTTCTATGATTCTATGGTAATGCTAAAGCAAACAGTAGAAGGAAAGGGGCCAGATTCTGCTGTGAGTGGAAGATGATGATTGTAGTATGGCAAGGAGTGGTAGGTCCTGAGATGCACAGTAAAGAAGGGTAAGGCAAGCCAAGGAATAGCTTATAGGGGGTGATGGGAGAGACAGAAGAGGGAGCATAATCATTAGCATGCAACAACATATAGCTGTTATCTGTTTTTCCATTAGCTCATGAGGTAGAGGTTAGGGCTTTTCATCTAAAAGATGATATTACGCTGGACAGGACATCACAATAAATATTCAAAAATATTTATTCCAAAAGTATTCTACATATTAGAATAAGGGGTTCCTTTCTGTGTCTGGTCATAATGGTAATACGGTAATAATAAATGCACAATCAGACTTTTTTACTTATTGCAAAGTAGAGGTTAAAAAGTACATGATGATGAACCAAACGACACAATAAAAGATTATTGCATTTAAGGTTCTGCATTTGATACCAGAATGAAAAGATTTGCAAATAGCAGAATGGAAGAAAAAAGGTAGCATATTACTAGAGAAATCTGAAGATGTGTTTTTTAATCACTCCTGTGTCACAGAGTTCCTGTTGGAAGATCGCCAAATCCCTTGAACTATATTATAACACTTGACCTGTGTTTTTTCCTCATTTACTGAATGGTTAACATAGTGAAACCATAATCTATACTGATGGAAGTGCTAAGAGCTAGTAGGTACAGCTGAAATGGTTTTAAAGCTGTACTTTGCATATCACATTTAGTCTGCAATATTCATAATACTGCCCTTGCTGTAACATTCAGTTGGAATTTTCACATTTAATAGGAATTTTTCTAAGGCCTGTAGAAATTTAATTCTTAAAATATAGTAATTCTGCTCAGAAAACTGTACTTTAAGGAAACGGTCTTCAACTCAGACAAATATAATATTTAGGTATATATTAAAAATAGTTTTCCTGATTCAGGACCTAATTAAAAATATAGTATGCATAATGACTTTGAATGTGTCGGTTCTTGCATTGTCTAAGATCTGTCTTATTTTATCCATATTAAATATTGATCTCCCTAAAAGGGATTGGACAGGGTAACAAATCAGCATGAGAAAGTGAAACCAGATATAAAGCAGCTTTGTTCTAATTATAAATGCGTTAGAATTTAGTATTTTTTAGTAGAGGTATAGAGGTCATTTGGAAATTTTCCATATATTAATATAAACCCAAATGTCACAAATTTTGAATATAATTCAGAAAAAGATACATATTTATTTTAATAACACTTTAATGTATGTGTTCATCCATACCTCGGTCCAACCTGAGTCTCTCACTCTCTATTTCTCCCTCTCACATATACTCATAAATAGTACTACACATGCAAAAAGGAATTTTGAAAAATCTCCTGTCCTGTAGTTTTAAACATGTTTCTATCAATTTCCAATCTACTATATCTTTCTAGCATACTGAAAAAAGTTTCCATAGAGAATACATGATCCAAGATATAATGCTAGTTTTTTTCATGTCATTTTCTTTACAAATCAGCTGATTCAGACAACAATAGAATATAAAACTATTCCAAGTGTGAGTGTGAATAAAAAGTGGAGGATGTTTGGAATTTTAATTCAAGCTTTTACCACTTTATTTGAAAGCGCTTAATCTAATCAACAGAAGAAATCTAAGAGGCTCCTTGCATCTCCCTGACATGTGACTATGACAAGAGCTGACATTGACACGTCAGGAGGCAACATCAGATAAATGACACATTTGCTCTTTGACAGGAGCAAACAAATGTTTTCAACAGGTATGCCTCAGGCAAACTTACGTTTCCCCTATTCTGTCTTTATTTTGCTGCTTGGAGCAGTTGTGTACGGCAAGAATTACCATGTCTGCACATACTTGCAAGAAACAAAGCAGCCACCACTGTCTCAAGATTCTCTCAAGTCTGCCGGGATTTCAACCTCTGGAAGACATATTTTATATCATCTTAATACCTTTAATTCCTAACAGCATTAACAAATGCGAAGTCTAGAGGAGAAGGTTTATTATTTTAAGACTTAACATTTCCTTAATATCATGAAGCCATTAAGAAGTACACCAAGCCCCTATAGACTGAATGCCCAGGTGGTTCAGGCTGAAAACAGTGCCCAAATACATAAGTCCTTTATGTTTATGGCCACCTTCATAGACTTATTTCTGGAATTATTTTACAAATTAGGTAATAAATACTGATATTACATCTTCAGAAAATGAAATTACTATTCACAGTTATGAATGAAATTACTATTCATGGGGCATATAATGCACTTTAAACTGTTAACTTCCACCTACTTAGGCTGGGTTATCAGTGTGCACATACCTTTACTAGGCAGCTACAACAGGAATTACAAGTTTGTGTTTTAAAGACAATGTTTTTAAGTTTGTATTACAATAATCAGGTTAGCTAGAAAAACACCTTTGTTTTAGTGGAGATATGCAATGTAGTAGTCTTACATTTATATGGCTCAGTGATTAACAATGTCACAGAACATCAGTTTAAATGAAGTAATTTAAAACACTGCTGACTTAGATAAGATGAGACAAAACAAGATGCCATACTTGTAAAACCTTAAACATCTCTTTTTTTTTTTTTAATCTATATCTGTAACAATTTGTGCATAGCTTGTTTACTTTTACCCTTTCCTGATTCAGAAGATTCTCATATCAAACGAAATGTTTATACAATTAAAATACAGGGTAATTTATGTTTTAAAAGCCTACAGTCCTTTCAAAAAAAAAAAAAAAAAAAAAATCCTTAATTTGAGAGTAGTCCCCACCAGCCTGAACTTAACTCCTCTCTGGAACATTAGAAAATGAAAACAATTAATGTACCAAAGAAATGTACCAAAACTGAGACTGTTCTAAACTGTTCTAGTGTATTTATACATTATAGGGAACCATTGAGATAGATTTTGTTCTTCGCAAGTTGAGGCACATGCCTGAAGGAAAGCCATAGCTGAAAACTATAAGTTTTCTCATGAATTTCTAATACTGGGGGGAAAAAAAAAAAAAAAGAAAAAGAGACAGAATTTTTAGTTCTGGCTGTGAGTGCCCACACTCACATTTTCTCATTGTTTCTTTTATATTTCTTTGATAAGTAATTGAATAAAAGACAATAACTGTACAGTATTCCATTATTGTGTGATAATTATTAAAAATAGTGAGGTATGTATTTATTTATATAAAGGTTAGTTCAGGAAAAATTATTTATGATCTCTGAGGTTATAGAAAATTCTAAAAGGTATGCATCGTAGATAAGTAAGGCTATCTTACTCAGATAGGTAAGAAATATATCTTGTCAAACTAGCTGCTAAAAATTTCAGAACTGTAATTTGAGCCACAGATCATTCCCAATCATATGACCTGCCTTCCCATATCTCAAAGCCCTGAAATAATATCCAAAACCAGAACAGATGGTTTACAATACTTTCAGGTGAGTAGCTAAAATCTGGAGCAAAGCAATTGCTTCACTGAAATTATTGAAACTCCCTGGCAACCCTATTGGCTTACTCTGATTGGGCTACAGCAGTTTTAAAAGTTTCTAAATGGATACAAATCCTATTCTGTTACATATGCAGATACCCAAAGCAATGCTAACAATGGATTTAATTTCAATTCATTAACAGTACAGCTGAAATTGGTAATGTTATTTAAACTATTTGTCTGATTTAAAACTGAGGAAAATACAGAAAATAAAGGAAAAGAGTTTAGGATACAGAAACATGCCCATACTGCATTTTGAGCAAGTATCCAGTTTTCAGCTAAACTAGTTTCTTAGGTAATGTGATAATTTTTTTTTTAAGGTGATTATACAAAAATGAGTGAAATGACAGCAAGAATGACCTGTCTCCCTAATCTGAATATCAGTAAACCAGCTTAAGATTTTCTAGGAGAAAATAGTTAAATAGAGATCCCAGTATTTTACCTGAGCAAGCTGTTTTCTGTACAGATGTCACTCACAACAGCTGTGTGGCTTCTTTATATTGTGAAGACAAAGATTCAAGGAGTGTTAATCAAAAGAAACTTATTTTAGGACATCTGCTTTATAGTGTATTTGACAGCAGCTTGATAAAAGACTATTTTGTTTCTTGTATTGGTAACCAATGAAGTTTAAAAAAAAAAAAATTTAAAAAAGGTCTGGAGTTCTAAATCAGAGTCCGTAAAAGCTTCACTGCCAATGGCATAATAAACCAATAGTATAAATCTACATCCTTTTAAAATTTAACATAGTCACAAAGAAGGTTTGATATTGATTAGAACTACTTGAATTTTCTTAGCTATGCTTTAAAGATATTTTCATTTATATTTTCCTTATTAAAATGTAAATAACATACACAAAGAGTGCCAGCACTGGAGATGAACATCCATCAGTAGGACTACTTTCCTAGAGATATTTCACCATCTGTACACGGCACTGACAACAAGTTGATTACATGTACTGTTGAAAAAAACATAGCTCAGTGTCTCAGGTTTTCTGCTAAATATTCTATCTCTTCCAGCAAGTGGTGTTAGTGGCATTAGTAAAAAGGCTACAAATTTCTTTCTTAGGTGATCATTTTTAATTACTTTTCCATAAGCATAGAGTAAAACTAGAAGTTTTGCATCAAAAATTTATATAAATTAATACAAATGAAAGATCATTCTAGGCATCACTGTGCGAAAAGAATTATCCATGTTCTACTGTTCCCCTCTAGTCACATCCTACTCTTAGCCATCAGTATTATTAGGTACAGTTTGTAAAATTGATTATTGCCATGATACCATAAGTCTTGCTAAGATACCACACATACTACTACTATGGAATTAAGATACAGAGATACAGCATTGTTGCATAAAAGTGTAAAATGAAAGTAATTAAACAGAAATGAAACAAAAGACAAAGGACATAAAATAAAAGCTAGATAGGATGATAGGTCCCTAAGAGTCTAAATAATTTTCTGGCATTTTCAGAAACTTGAATCCTTCTGAGTTTAATTTTTCTGCTAATTAAAAAGAAAGAAGAATACAAAAGTTTCTAACTCTAGAAGAACTTCAGGAAAAATAATTGAGCCTAAGCCCACACAGAAATCAATGTTTTGCTTACAGTAAACATAATTTAACAGTAAATATTGATTTCATGTCACATTTTTAATACAATCAGCACTCATATAACCATCCCCTTGGTAGCACTGATTTCCTTATCAACAACTCAATAGACTTTATTATTCTATGTTATGTTTACAGACCCTCTGGCATTTAAGGTACCAATGATTATAGATATTTCACTATGTAATATGATATACCAAATCTCATTTTACTTTTCTTGTATACATTGCAAAGTCACAAATTTGTGGTTATATATAAGATAAAAGACTGGATGATAAAAATGAATTATTTAAATTTAAAAAAATCTCCCAAGCCTTCTATTACCCCTTCACTATTTCTTGTTTACAACCACATCATCCCATCATCAAATCATAGCTAGTGTGCTAAAATAATCTTCATAATCTCATTAATTTGACTGCCTCTGAATATCTTTCTTGAAGTTCACAGCCCTTTGTTTCATTGTGTGACCAGACTCCCAGCTGATATAGACCAGTATTTTTCCAGACAAGTCAACAGACACAGTCAATATATTCTGGCAAAGAAGCTTATCCTCAAACAGCCTATCTTTACTTTCACATATCTCCACTACTGCTTTTATGACCACCCCTCTGTTTTACGTTTCTATGTTTTTATGGTCCTACACTTAGGTCAGTCATTCTTGTATCAATAATCCATTCCTTTTCAACCCCAGAAGACTATTGCTGTCAGTATTCTGATTTTCTTCCAAATTACTCTTTTTACTAATCATACAAAAACATTATTTGAAATGTATATTTGCATCTATTATCCTGTAATTAAACCTAAATTGTATATGTGCCTTTTAACTTTTATCATCACTATGGAGAGACATCAAGAAAAAAAAGGCAGCAAAAACAATCTTAGGGGGGGA
>PTEX01000292.1:486107-567240 GCA_003342815.1 Eudromia elegans
GAGGAGAGGAGAGGAGAGGAGAGGAGAGGAGAGGAGAGGAGAGGAGAGGAGAGGAGAGGAAGGGAATAGGGATTCAGGAAGACTGCAAAACACAAACTCTTGTAAAGGAGAAGGTCTGGAGAACATATTACTTATTACTTATTGAGGCATCCAACTGCAAGCACCGATTAAGCAGAGGATACTGTGTTTGTAGCAAGGAAGAGTCTTTGGAAAATGTCATAGTTGATGCAGTCTCAAAGGAATAGAGGTGCAAGGGTGGCTAGTCTATAAAATACTATCTACCGTAAATAGGTCTAGCCTGAATTCTTGTAATCAGACAACAGGTATCTACAGTAAGATTATGCATGTATTTTTAATATGATCTGCCAACAGCTAAATATAGTGTCTTGATAACAGAGGACAGAAAAAAAGGCTCCTAAAAATCAATTTTATGTTTTAAATAAAAAACATTAATGTATCTTTTACTAGCAGTACCTATCTGATTCTAAATAGTAAATAATTATTTCCTAAGTGCATTCAAAAATTAGATTGGCTGTCATGACTGAACAATTTGGAAAACTAAAAAAAAATACTTCAAGTAACAAGAAAGAATGAACTAAAAGTGGAACTCCTCCTCCACTAAAAGTGGAACTTCTCCCTAAAATATTCAGGATGAATTTATTTATTATAATGTTCCATAATCTTCTAAAAAGTCTCTGTCTCATCACATCTGTTCTAAAGTTATGCAATATTACTTGACATTTAGATCCATATGTGGTAGACTACTTCTGTGGGGTCATACCCACACTTATTTGAATATCACCTTTTGTTATTTCTAGTGGGGAGGGTAATAGAGGGGCAATGACTGATCATAGAGAGAAGAAGAATTAGCTTCGTCACTGCAGATAAAAATTTTATAAATTGCTCAAAAAAAAAGAAAAGAAAGGAGAGCAGGTTAGGTAATTTTAAATTAAGTCTTTATTGTGTGCAGTATTTCCGCAACTATCAAAGTTCGAAACCTATTCCATCAGTTCAGCCAAAGTAATTCTCTGTTTTTCAAATACTCCTCCTCCCCATATGAATACTCTTCTACAGTCCACTGCACCTAAGTGGAGCAAATGGTGTGGGATCATGGGTCTGAATCTCTATTTCTAACATCTGAAGCAGCACATTCTGTTCTCATTAAATATCAAGGAGTTCATCTGGAAATATAAGATTTTTCTTTCAATGATTTGGCTCACTGGTGCTTCAAAAGTAATAGAACTTCTCTCACTGAATAATGAAAATGTTCTTCTGTATTATTGCATCCTATTTTTTTTTCTTTTCTTAATCTTACTTGGTGTTTAGACATAGCAAAGCAGAAATTTTCAGTTTTTCCTGTTTTGCTACACTTCCTTTCTATTTGCTGACATATGATACTCTACACACCAGTGATACTGTACAAATGAGAGAGACTTGCTATGATGGATGTGCTCCTTCCCCAGCCCAACCAGACTTCTTACATGTAGCCCTATTCACGTGTTAACTACCACATCCTCTGATCCTGGTAGTTGCCTGATTTCTTCCCCTGCTTGGACATTAACCATCCATAATAACAGTCCTGATGGCCGCATGCTGATGGGGAGATAAGGCTAACTGTCTTAGCATTTTTTTTAATTACCTTATAACTTTATTTTACACAACCTATACAAATATAACTACAATTAGCTTTAGGAGACTATGATGATTATTATACATTATTATTTATAGATGTGTGTCCTCAGATTAGCAGCTATGCTGAACAGGAAACATTATTCCTAAATGTTCTTCAGTGACCAAACACAAAGTAAACAACACCCTGGTCAAAGGATAACAATAAGCATTTGAAATACATCTACATACATTTATATTCATCTCTCTATATATAGAGAGGCATTTATTAAAATATGGCAATAAAAGAGTGTTTGAAATAGAATTCTACATGTAAGAAGACATTTGGAAGAAGAAGCAGTCCAGGAAGTGAATTCTCCGTGACTCCGTCACTCCGTGACTTCTTTTCAAATGTCCCAGATAAACACAAACTCAAGATAGGGGCATTGACAGGCATGCAAGAAGCAGGACAGCAGGATCGTGAGAAAATGGATGCTTTATGAAAAATGGAACAAGATATTATAAAGTAGCATGAGAGACAATTCAACAGAAAAAAAAAAATTCACAACAGAAGAAAACATAAATATATAATAATATTCCATAGAGAAAATATAGTATGTCTTGAGGTTATCTATAGATTTTATTTTTCCTTATTAGTGTGACCTACTTCTTGATCTGTGGTCCTATTTCATTTTGAAACTAATAAGAAATGTGAATGTTTTCTTAACTCATGAAAATAGAATGTGCTTTAAGTCCTATGATCTTAAATTTGGTCTCATATTTTTTTCCTACTTGGAATCTTCAATATTTTTCCTTTCAAAACTACTTGAAAGAAATATAAAATGCTCTTTTCTGACTAAAGTATTTGGTAAAATATTGGGGCGCATGCCTTCTCGTTGTGCTTGGATAATCAGCTAACTCATTACACACTCCCTATGCACACTTCCACTCACACACTCTTTTGTGTATATTTAAACTTTTAAATAATATAAATAGTAAGGAAAAATATATTTCCATGTCATTTAAAATTATGTGCTTGATGTTACGTCTTCTAGTGGTAACACTCTCTACTTGATGCATGCAATTTCTGTTTATCAGTAGCAGTGGTCATGCATCCAGACATATCTCCAATGAAATACATTTATTTTATTAGAATAATATGCTTTGTTTTATAGTTTACCATATTTTAGAATTGAATCAATATTCTTATTTTTTACACAGTCCAAGAAAGCCTGCTTAGTTATGTAAAACATGTTTAGTTATCAGGTATGGGGCAGAGTATATTCCTATTAATTTCATTTTGTTACTATCACTATGATCCTCTCATATGAACAGGTATGGTCTGGTAGTCACAATCTCAAATAAGTTAAAAAGTAGTGACAACAGTCAAAGATCAAGTGAAGCATACTTGCACATCTTTTCTCTGGTTTACTTTTGTAGTGGTGGTTGTGAGAGAGCTGCTTCATAATTAAATCAGTTGAGGCTAACATCTTCTACAGTGTAAGAAAGATTTATCTTTGTAATATGGCATAAATTGGTCGGCATGTAAATCAGACACTTTCAGGGAAAAAACAGTTAATCCTCTATATTTTGTCCAGAATTTTTTGTAGTTCATGCAGAGAGAGTGCGCTTAGCAATTCCATGAAGCACTGATTTCACTACACAAGTACTACATACTTGATACACAAATATACAATAAGTCCATTGAATACTTCATAGCTATTGAACAGATGTAACAGCTGTATATGAGTGTAATGAGTCCTATTCTTAGGACTTATTACTTAGGTCCTATTACGTAGGTCCTCTTAGGACTATTCTTAGGAAATGGGACATAGACTGTTACAAAAACTTGCCAGTACTTGCAAAGTATATGGTTTGCTAACACACATATGAATATGCATTTATCTATATATCTCTATGCCTTTTATCTCTATATATCTGTTATCTGTATATATACTAGCTTTGGAAATTGTCCTCACATTTCGTATAGCAGGCAGCAAAACAGAAGAAAATAGATTATGTCATACAGATGCTGAAATGAACCCCAAAGCACTGTTTAGTTGTCTTATTACTTCTTAAAAGATTCTTGCTTTTACCAGCCTACTAGGAACACACGTGATATGCACTGCATATAAAGAATATATCTGCTCTAGAACATAACACTCAGTATTTGCAGATGCTCACATATTAAATATTCCAGAAATACTCCAAATGACCCATGCAACTCTTCCTGCCTCCTGGTACATCTTAAATGGAAAAAAAAAAAAAAAAACCAAAAAAAACCCACTGTGTTTCCTACATCTCGAGTTAAGACAACTTGGACAAATGCCAAGGGCCAAAGAGCAGTCTCTGTACATAAATCTTTCCTCCAATTATATTTGTTTTATATTCAAACAACAGATTGAGTATTACAATACTGAACTGAAAGTTCATTTTACCTGCAATCAATTAACTTAAGGTTTTTCTTTTCCATTGTCAGGGCAAGAAATCAAGACTTTTTTTTTTTTTTATTAGAATGGAATCACAGCCCTAGAAATAAGCTTTCAGGTGCAGCAGACTTGGTGTCCTGGTATTTAAAACAGAAATGAGCCATGAATTTTGAAGTAAATTGATCAAAAACTGGAAATGAAGAATTCAATATTTAACAGCATGAATAAATCAACATGTACCTGTTTCTGACATTAATAATTTCGGTTCTGAACTATCAGATTTGTTGCCTGTGGGCTACATGTTAAAATTACAGTGCTTTTAAGTAAGTAGGGTGCCTCACTTCTAAATTAAGGTTTTCAAAATAGTAAGGGCTATATTAACAGCTTCAAGAAGTAAAGTATTTGTTTCCGGATATGTGTATCTTCACTGTATACTCAAAAAGCCGAAATAAAAAGCCAAAAAGCCTTTAACAGCATGCATGTTAAAATGAAATCTGGTTTGGTAGGAAAAAAGTCTCAAGTATTTTTAGAATTTAACAAAATTCAAGAGAAAGTTCCAATAACATATCTCAACATCTGAAGAGCAATGTATTCATTTAATCTTTAATTTAATTTTTAATAATTTCTTAAAAAAAAGGAAATGTTGAATACGGATTGCATTTTGTAGTAGAAATTGTAATAAATGAATAGAAAAGCTTTTCCTGTATTGTCAAGATTTTTATCCATTTCCATGACAAGTGACATTGAAATCAAGTTATTGCATGCTTGCTAAATAAGCAATGTATTTATATATGTATTATAAAACACATATTATTTGTTCATCTTCACTTTCATAAGACTCAGTAGTTTCTGAGAGGACATTTCTGAGAGGACATTTCTGAGATGTCTGGATGGACCTGATGTCTGGATGGATATGATGTCTGGATAATCTGACTTAAGCCCTGCTTGTACTATGAGCAGCATTATGAGGTAGCCCAAACCACTAAGGACATGCAGCAAGATTTTATGTTTATGGTAATGCTGAGAGAGGAGGGGTGGGGAAGAAAAAGTATGTGAATGTTTTCTAGTAGGATCAGACTTCCGCTAAAAAAAAAATATATATTTTAGTCCAGTCTCCGATACTTAAAAAACTTATAAAGGAAATGCAAATTTGGTGCAAAAGTGCTCTCATAGAAATTTCTTTATATGTGTATATATATTGTCTATATCTGTATCTATACTATTTTTTTTTTTTTTCAAATGAAGTCCAACAGACCTCTAATATTCTGATGCTGTTTTGTTTTGGTTTTGCACATTGCTTTCACAAACTTCACAGATTGCTGTTCTGGAAATTTGTATTTATTTTTTGGAATCATTTATATTTTTGGAATCATCAAAGTTTGTTCATTCTGCACTGTTAAAATCCATAGAAAAACTACTTCAACTCCAATGTCATGAATCACAATATTACAGAACTATTACTAAATATATTAAATTTAACATTGTAAGTATTTATACTCACTTTCTCTTGTTTCACACCACCCAACATTGGTATAGTACCTGGCAATTTTAACGTGTTTTTCTCTTTTTTGTTTATTTCTTTATTTTTCTTTGTTTTTGTTTCCTGCTCTTTTCCCTTCTAAACTTTACTGTAGAGACAGCACTGAGTTTATTCTATTTATAGTCATGTATATTATGAAATTATTTTGTACACAAGACTAAGATTTTAAATTTTAAAGTAAACAGAGTAGTTATGCCACCTGAGTAAATAACATATTGATATTAGTGCTACAATTTTAAAGATAAGCTACAATTTTAAAGATAAAATTAACACATGCACACACACACTTTTTTTTTTTTTAAAAAAAGGTCAATTTCTGAAAGCAGGTTAGTTAAGTGAAATATACTCTCAGACATGCATATCACCTTTATCATCAAATATAATATACCTGTTCATTGGATGGATGATGCCTACAGAGAATACAAACTATTTGTCAAGTGAGTGGTAGCCCTAGCCTGCTGAGCTACCTCTTTTTTTTTTTTTTTTCCTTTTCTTTTTTTCCCCCGCTTTTGCAAGGGAACTAAGACACTGGGCGATGTGGACTTCTGTACCTATTTGTTTGGGTTACACAAGCAACATATGGGTCATCAAAGAATTAAATCTCTGCATATTTATGGATGTTTCTATCTTTCTTTTATCTCTCATTCTCCATACCATCCACGCTGCAATACCATCCAGCCTTTATAAACCAATCTGCAGGCAGTTGGCTGAATTTCATGAGATATCTTAGGGACAGAGGGTTAACTGGAGTATGTAAAGTACAAAAATCTACACAATTTTTGTAAGGCTTACTGTTTTGCTTTCTGCTAGTAACAGATTCTACCATCCAGACCCTAGGTGACTTCATGGCTAAACAGAAAAATTTTGAACTAGTTCAAGCCTTTACTTCATCTGAAATAAAAGCATGACTTTTGGATGACTATTCACTTCTTACAAATCCTTCAGTTTTGTCCACTTTATTTAACATCAATAGGAAACTATTAAAAGGGGAAAACATTTATAGAAGAGTCAATAATATAGTTCAGATCCTTAGCATATCAGCTTCTGGACAAAGAGTAGCTTTCTGTAGCTGAATCTTGAGAAAGTGATCAAATGATACTATAAGAGAACACCCTCCATAATGAGATGACCTACTTAATATACACGGTCACAGACTGCCACAGCATTTGCATTCAAGAAAGTAAATTGAAATAGCAAGAACACATGCATCTATCTACCTCTTACCACCAGACATTTATGTCCAAGCCAGTTTCATCAAACGTCTATCTCCATTCTCCATTGCTGAACATAACACAGCAGTGTTCAACGCAGTATATTTGTGTATCACCCACTCTCTTCATCAGCTGCCTGTAGAACCTCAAGCACAAAGCAAGAGCCTACTTCTAGTATCTCAAGTCTTGTACAGACCTGGTTCTACATTATCTCTCTTTTCTATCATCACAACCTCTTTTTTTTACTTTAAAACAACAACAAGAACTGAAATAAGCATTGAAATCAGTGCCTCCTGAGCCATGGGCACAAGATCTAACAATACCAGAAGGAACTGTTCATTCACTGAAATATTCTAACATGTAAATACTGAAGAATTTCATGAAAGATCATGTTATACAAAAGATCCTTATCATTTTAACTCTGTATGCTAGATAAAATAAAAATTTTGAAAGCATAGAGCAAACTTTTCAAAAAGAACCAATTCTTCCCTTCCACATGACACAAAAATTGCATCATTTTTAATGTCACTCAAAGAGAGAAATTTCAGTGTTGGCATTTTAATTTGTGGGAAATATTTAGATATTATTTTAACACTCCACATACTTGAATTGCAAAGAAGAGAGAAAAAGCAGCTGGATGTACATAATCAAGTTTGCATTTACTGTCTCCGATTTCCTCTTCCTGTAGAAGAGCAGTTCCTGTGTCTCTGCCGCTTTTTTTTCCTCATTAGAGGTCATACTTATTATACTGGTATGTAAGCGATAGCCTGACAGGACAAATGTATCTAATATAGATACTCAGATACAGGCTTTATAGATTTTAATTAGTAATTTAGTTTATTCTAAAGAGCTTTCTCAAAATCCCATTTACAAAAGCAAAAAAAAATCACTAGTTCCTATTCTATAATGTTAATCAGAAGAAAGCTTGTACCTGGTGTCACTGTGAGCTCACTTCATCTCAGGCAGAAAAGTCACAAGAATAATCCTGAAGACAGATAAATGATGATAAGTTTCTTTAAAAACTATACCATGTTCTAAGCTACAAGTGCTATTTCCTGTGTCCTGAAGCAGGATTACACTTAGAGTTTTCGGGTCCTTAGGGTACTTTCCACACTGAATGTATATAGGCCAATGAGTACCCAAGTTATTTATTATAACCACTTGGACAGAAGGGTCAAGGGATTTGTATTTGTTGCTTTAAAGAGGACTTCACAATATGTGTAGGGTTGAGAAGAGATGACACTCTTTTTGTGCACCTCTTAGTGAATATTTTAAAAGATGGAAAAGATAGGAAAGGAATTTTCATGGCTCTATGCCTCTTTTTTTCCTTCCTATAATGCAAAAGAGTTTATAAAAGCCCAGTTTATAGAACAGGGTAATTTACTGGAAGGCAGTGGTTAGGACCCGATTTTGTAGAATGGGTTAAAAACTCTAAGAATTTAATAAAGAAATACATCCTTTCCAAAGCATCATTAATGTATTTGTCAGCATCTATAGTAGTGGCATAGTTTTACATTTCATAGGACTTTCCCGTAAGAGAAGAATACTTAATTAAAGTAACCTTTGCATCAGGGATATTACAAAGCACCTGGAAATCACGTAGTCATATATCAGACAGAAGATTTAAATTCTCTCTACTATAATAAATGTATATTAACCCACTTAAATATAGACAATGACATATTTTATAGAGCTTTCTAGATTGAGTTTTAGTCCATCATAATATTGCAAGAATGTTACAGTATTTGTTTTCAAATGTCTCTTGTCTCTTATGTCTCTTCTTATTAGGAAAACGTAAATCACAGAAGTTGGGTTTATAATACTGAAACTTTTAAAGATCATAATAGCTTGTGTGAAAAAACTGCTCTCTGGTTATTTTTCCTGGTGAATATATTGGGGTTTTTGTTTGTTTGTTTGTTTTGTTTTTTGTTGTTTTTTTAACCTAAAACAGAGCATAAGACATAACTAGTTTCTTTTGTTTTTCAGTAAGATGGCTATAAATGGTTTATTTAAAACATAAAGATGCACTGCAAATGATGAAATACATTTCACATTAGGATGTTAATATTAAAATTTGACTTTGAAAAGCAGAATATTATGTTATGAGGAAAGATAGCTGTTCAGTCGAATTTCAGTGCAAGTTTCTGGTTCCACCTCCATAGCCCAAACTCCTTTATTATGATACTATTACAATAATGCAGGTGATCCGAAACTATTCCCAAACAGATCGGCAGATATACATCTTGAAAGCGCATAAGTCTGAAATATAAAAGGGGAAAAAAATCACAGCTACTGCCTGCTCACCCCTGACTCTTTCTGCTATTCAATTAATTCAGAGGGAAGAAATAAAAGTTCAGAGCTGTCAGAAAAGAAAGGCTCTACTTTAACTTTTTTTTTTTTTTTCCCTTTTTAAAAGGAAACAGTGCAAAGCAGCAGACTGACTCTCCTATTAAGAAAATGACTCACTCAGCAATGCTTTTCATATAGTCCATGTGAAGGTAGTTATGGTGTTCACTCAGTGCTAAACCTTTATCCAGTTGAACTCAGTAGCAGCAAGGAATATTTACAGCTAGCTTTTAACTGCTGAATACATTTTTTGTGCATGTAGTTTCACCATTAAGTAACAATTGTGAAAATAATTTTTCACAAAGATATTCTGTAAGTACAAAAGAACAGCATGTACCTGTCTGCACAAAGTAGGAAAGATACCACAGCAAAGACAAACAAAAAAGACAACAAGATGGCCTCTCTTTCTTTAATTTCAGGGTATCTGAGCAGTACTTTCTCTCTGTCCAGTATTAAGATTTCAGTATGAGGATAGATATAAAGATCCCTATATCTTCAAAAGATTATTTTCAGAGGAGAGTAATTCTTTCATGTTTATATAGTTGTCTTTCTTAAAACTGTATGTCTTTGTTCTGTCTGCTATTGTATCAAATTTGTCTGCATTAAAGTCAGTATTACAGAACAGTTCTCCCACTAACATTCAAACTAGGCTCTGTGCATCTAAATAAAAATCAAAATAAGGTTTCTTTTAGTCTTGAACAATGCAGTTAGTCATTGAGCACAAAATGTTATTTCCACATCACATGTTTACATAACATTGATCCAGGCTTTATGTGGACAGCTGAATATCTCAGCATTTACAACTACTTGAATTTTGCAGCTTCTCTGATCTCATTTCCTCATTCATGAATACTATTGTCCTGAGCATGGGGCAGTGCTAGTCTTAACATTTCATTTTTATTATTACGATAGTGTTATTGCATTACGGGTACTCTTTTCCTATACCATTTCTTATACCGTGACACTTTACTTGCCCCTTCAGCTTACAGAGCCAACACCCACTACTGCGTCCTACTTCATCTTCCTGTGAAGGTGCCACAACAATATATGCTTCTATCATTCACATAACCATTCTCCTTGTAGCAGCTCTCTGACATACATACTAAATAAAGGTCATTGTTTGAGGCTAAGAACTGTAGTATTCCGTTTTAGTTTTTAGTCTTCTATTACTCATACAGTGGTTACTAGTGGTTAGTGGTTACTAATAAATTTTACCTTCACTCTTTCAATGCATGCGCTATATGCATGTTATTGTGGATGATCTTATTTGCATGCTTTATTTATTCTAATTTTTCATGTATTTTTCTTCTGGGCTTTTTGGAAACACACTGAATGTTAAGTCATATAAATTTTGCACATCAGCTAAAACCAGATATTTCTCTGTACCAGTCAGTTTTCCTCAAATAGCACTTCTCTATGAGCTTCTTAATTTTGAGATGCAACAGCCTGGTTCTTATCCTTTTTTAGGATTGAGGAGTAACCTGTCTTAACAAGTCAGGTTTTTTTGTCTCAAAGGCTTCATGAGTTTCTGATATGCTCGAATATTTCCTCCCTCAGTGAGTGTCACAGCCACGCATTGAGACTCCAGACCTCTGCCTGCATCCTAGACCACCACATGCAACTGGTAGCATATTTCAACACTCTGATGAAAGCCCTTGACTTCAGCCTTCTGCATCCCAAGTTAAAACTCCAGAGAATCCCTGTTACACTTACTCACCCAGTGGTATAGGAACCTATGACTACCAGCTTTTCCCTTACATCCTACATTCAATTTCATATCTGTAGAGCTTATAAAGCCGCCAACCACCTTTATATCTAGCAAACAAATTACTCAGACCTCACAAGCCCATCAATATAATAGGATAAAAATAGAGATAATAGAAACACCCTGGCTGCCACTCCTTCTATGTAAGGTCACCAATTCTTGGTCCCATTTTATTGAGAAACTTCTATCAGATTTGATCTGTTTGGGAAGAATTATTATTTGGATGTTTTGATGAATTTAGCTTCTCCTTTCAGAGAGTGATTAGTAGTGCTCTCCCCTAATTGCTCCATGCGTATTAACCTAGTTACTAAAGGATGAGAAGAATTCATGAACATAGTAAAAGAAAGCACAATATAGAGGACAATCTCATGATGTTTTTAATTTCACAGCTCAGCAAACTATTCCCTGATTACCCTTCTTTCTTACTCTGGACAAGCACTTTTCCCTTTCTTATGGTACACAAATGTACCAAGACCATTCACAGTATCAGCAGGAGACACCTACCCATTCCTCAGAAAAGCTTCAGCTATTCTAGCAAACTCCCAATATTTATTCACAGAATACAGCCACCCTTTCCTCATGTCAGCCTTACACTCCTTTTCAGCTTTCCTTCATCCTGTCTTTCTCAAAGTAAACTGTCACACACACTGTTGATGCCCCATGCTCAGGACATTTTATATATAAGGCTACAAAGATGCGGTTTTGCAAAACACTCTGCCCCAGCACTGCCCTTTCAGTGAATGAAAGATTAGTATCTATTCTAGGTAAGCTCTCTGTCACTCCCAAGAATAAAGATGAGGAAATAGTGTTTATGTGTCTAGATTTTTTTCCAATACTACAAGATTAAGGGTAAATAAATAAATAAGTAGAACAAGAAAATAACTATCTTCAGGATGCTCACTCACCAATATCTTCACAACTATTTTTGGAAAATGGAGTCTCTAATGAATAGCTTCTGCCATGACTTTTCTTTTAAAACAAATTTTCAGACATATATCTGCCAGTCACAAGAAAGAACAACTTTTACTGCTTTTCAGGTCTTATTTAAAGCTCTCAGCTGCACTTACATCTTCTTAGTTACCCAGGCAGAAGCATGAAAAATCATTTTAATAAATGATTTTAATAAATATCATAAGACCTTCCTATTTGAACAACATTTCCATTTTTATTTAAGTTTTGAGGACATATTTCTTCAACGACTCCATTTTTCAGAAAGTATTTGAAAGGAAAATTTTGAAATTTATGATCTGAGGTGATAAATAGTATTCATAAAATCTCTATTATAATTTATCATCATCAAAAAAACTCAGACATTCAAGAATTCAAGAATTCAAGAAATAATATTTTTACTTTGCTAGGATAAAAATTTGGATAATTTTCCAACCTGATTCTTACTACACAGGCAATTTTCCAAATTATTTTCAATATTATTTCAATGAAAATAAATTGATTTCTAAGTATTCGAATGTATTTTGTAATGTAATGGAACACACTTCTTCAGGTTGCTGAGAAGGACAAGGGAAGTGTGAACTCATCTTCCATGTAGCAGATCTGAGAAAAAAATGGTGTCACTTCTTTTGTTTTTTAAAGTTGCCACAGAATTTTTACTGAATTCTGTTCTCATAAAGCTATTTTTCTTTTTCTAATTTTTCAACATCTAGGATCTGCATATCCAATGAACAATGACATGAATACAATCTGCCAAGTACCATGCAGTAACCGTAACCTGCTAAAGAAGGAGAATCAATGAAAAAATAGGAGCTCTAACAACATAGGTAGCTGGAAAAACTATATACTTTCTATTTTTTTCAAATGAAGCTTGAATATCTGCAGTCATCTGGCAACAATTTGGGTGACAAAAATGTAAAGTCATTCACCAAAGTAGCCTTTGCTATTAAATTACTATTAAAGCACTAAAGTACTATTAAAGATGACTATTAATAATCCTTTAAAGAAATATGTATGCAAGTAAAAATTGGCAAAAAAACAATTCTGGATCTTTTATCTAAATATTACCTGCCAGCTACAGTCTCCTAGAGCTACATTTTCAGATAGCTCACACTAACTAGAAAAAACAGGTTATTTCATATTTCCTGGATTATTATTTCTTATTTTCAAGTATATGATTCCTGCATTATTCATTTAAAATATTTATTTTCCATTACAACATGTAACAGCATAAATAAACATAGGTAGTTTGCTATTGACACCTGATGATGGTGTTTCTTCTCTTCTACTCTTTCTCTATTTTTCTTTGTTCCCATTCACTTCTTTTCCTGTCCTACTATAAGAAAGTAGGAGAAGAAAGACATTTAAGAATGATCAGTATTGCATGCCAAAGACTTATGAGCAAGATAAATTTTAATTTTCAAAATTACTTTGAAAATTTCAGATTTTAAAAAGATGACTTTTAATAATACAAATATATATATTTATACAAATATATATATATTTGATTTTTGAAATGGAATAAATTGGTAGCAATGAACAAATACCAGCAAATTTAATAATTTTGGTTAAGATTTCAACAACTCTGGCATTTAACATATGCATTTGTCATAGTTCTGTCATAGTGTCATTTACCAAGTTCTCTCCACAGTTAACCAGGAGAGATGTTTATTATTAGCAATTTCTTCACATTCTTAGTTAGGCATCTATTATCCACCTATTCTAGTACATATTCTCTATTATGTACATATTCTCTATTATGAGGCTTGGCAGCAAGACTTCTGGCATCATGAACTTTGACAGCATGATCTTTTTTTAAAGTCTGCATTTAACGAAAATGTAGATGAAAGTAATCAATCAGATTTGTATACCCTGTGCTTTATTTCCTCTGTTGAAACAGAAGAAAACACCAATATGCCTGGGTCACATATGAAGCACTAACCAACAAGCCCCTTACCAAACATGCACACATAGCACAGTGTGTATCAAATAAAGAAAGAATGAAAGAGCAATAATTTAAGGGAGAATTTTTCTATCATATCTAGCTATGATTCACTCTCTTTTTAATTTCCTTATACATCTTTCTTCTGCAGGAAAAAAAAAAAGTTTTGAAGCTTCAAGCACAGCTATGGAAATTTCTATTTTTGATTTGTACTTCAATCATATGCTTTCCAGTAAGCAGCACATGAATGAACATGTTGGAGATCTGATGGCAAAGACTCACTTCAGAATATTATATGATTCAATCAAATCAACATTCAGAGCCACAATGGACATATTATTCACAAACTATTTTTTGTGCTCCTATCTCTACTTGTCCTCAGGACTCTGAGTACAATTCAGGAAAACATTCAGCGTTGATTATGGAAAGTACAGATTTGCAAGGAGAGTGCACAGATTTGATCTTACTCCTGGCTCCCAGTCCTGGCTCCCAGGAAAGTCCATTATAAAAGCGTTATCCATGTGAATGAAAGCAGAATGAAACCTTAAGTGTTGTCACTTTCTTCCATATACCAGCAGGAACTATAGAAGACAAAGGTGTATTAATTTTTAAAACTTTAGTGCGAAATGCACACTATTTTTTCTCTTAATCTCTGATTTAGGAATTGAATGAGGCAAACTAGAATAGTATCCCTTCTGCACAGCTTCTACTATGCAGTCTACTGACTGACCCATGAGTTTATAGTAATTAGAGCAGATAACACTCTTTAGCTTGTTGTTGGTGTACTCCTTTCTGAAAGAATGGTTTTATAAAGCTGTGGAATGACTTTTTTTCTCAACATGTTTATGAAATAGGGAAAAAGAAAGGTCAGCTGCATCAGTAAACGGTTTGATGAAAATCACTTTAAATGGTAACATCAGTTCAAATAGGGGATTTGTAATTTTCTTATTCCCAGCATCTGTGGGTGAGTGATTTGCTATGTTACTTGTGTAAGACACTAAGAAAAATTGATCATACTTGCTTTCACAAAAATTCATGAGAGCAAGATATATTCACAAAAACTGTTCTGCAGTCTCAAAAGATGGAATAATGTGATTGCAGCTGCACATAGCAAGAGTTCCACCATCAAATAACTCCATCAAATGATTCTAGTAACTTGCACAGGGAGTGAAGTTCTAGTGGAATTTTCATGCTAGCAAAGGAGAAGATGGAGATACCAATTTCTTTTAAACATCATATATAGATTGCAGTTTTAGAATATCACAAAACAAAAAGTTTGCTAACAAAGTACTGGAAATCGGCATTTCAGGAATGACGCTAATAGTTAAAATAACTATATGTAAATGCACATTAAAATATTTACGATATTTTGTCTCATTATGCTGCTATTTCTATTATATCTGTCTGTCACAAAGCTGCATAAAATCAAAAGCTATCTCTTAATAAGAATGTCAGTACAATGAAATTTCAAGTCATTTAGTTTCTAGTATAATACAAACAATTTATGAAACCCTTCTGTTTCTTG
This sequence comes from Eudromia elegans, assembly GCA_003342815.1. Lineage (NCBI taxonomy): Eukaryota > Metazoa > Chordata > Aves > Tinamiformes > Tinamidae > Eudromia > Eudromia elegans. The sequence goes on from PTEX01000292.1 coordinate 501,422, forward strand.
TAAGATTCAGTTTTCATATATATTAATTAGTGTAATGATACTTATTTCCTTGTAAATACCCTCAGTTGCTTCCTTTATTTTGAGATCTATCAAAGAAAAGTACAGTCAAAAAAGCTACTATTAAATCCTAATTAAAATTCTGCCTACTCTAGTAGATTGAACACTTGAAAGATCATAAAAGATTTGGGCCTTAAACATGCAACTTCAACAAGTATGTTAAATATCCCAGCAAATAATTACATAATTATTTCAGTGCATACAACATGCATTTTTTTTGAACAGGGGAATATTTCTGAATTTTCATTTAGAAATAATCCTTCATCAAAACTTTAGATACCTTAGAGATTTTAAATGGAAGACAGAGCCCCCACCTTTTATGCTGCACTATTGTAAGTGCACTGAAAGATTTGTGCAAAGTAAAACATTACTACATGTTTGGAATTAAATGGAGCACAACATCAAATGCCATTACATCTTTCCTAAATTTTATTTACCATATGTTCTACCATTGAAGATGTATCATGTGCAACTCAAAAAAACAGACACAGCAAAATTCAGTGATGAATATCATCTTATGTTATGGTAATTTAAAAATACACTGAAAAGCAAATTAAAACAAAGGGGGTTTTTTATTTGTTTGTTTGGGTTTTGTTTTGTTTTATTTTTTACTGGCTTGGTACCTGTCTTCATTTCACCCGAAAACTCTTGACAGATATGAAAAAATATTAGCATTCAGATCAAGACAAAACATCTTGATTAATTGCAGTTGAATATCAAACATATGCCATGTTCTTTTAAATATGAATCTTTAACAGCTTCCACCTTGTATATAAAGTCTTTGAAGAATACATTATTTATTAGCACTGAAGCATAAAAATATACTGATTAACTTTAAAGTATCTAACACTTATTCTACAATGCCCAAAGAGACTTTACCTTAGAGTACACAAAATTATAACATGTAAACTCATCACAAATTGTAGAAAATATTCTTATACTGTAAGCAATATTCACAAGCTTTCATGCAATCTTCATTTAATCATACAAATCTATCTCCACATGAAAGTGGATGTAAAATGATTAAGAAATTGTAAGCACAGTATATTGATTATCATAATAATAGGATCTGAAAATCTGTCCCTGAAAAGCGTGGTAATTAGATAAATAAAATAAAATAGTATACATTTACCTTGCTACCTTCACTTTTATTAAATATAAATTCAAAAATGTTGAAGAAATCGATTTTTACAAATATTATGAATTCATAAGGAATCTTGACAGGCCCTGTTATTGAATTACATAAAAGTACTGAACTCTCTTATAGAACTAGCTTTCCATTATTTCATTTTCCTTTTGTTCAAACTTATGTTGTATATAAACCATGGAACCATGGATATTTTTCAAGTGTATTTATACCTACATATAAACACAGGGTGTATGTGCATGTACTTCTGTATGTGCACATTGCTGAAAGCTGTCTATGTATGTTTTAATCTTGATAAAAGTTAACATACTGCATTTTTTTTAATAATGTATGCATATTTTCACTATCTACAGTAATTGTAAGAGTATTAAGTACAAGAAGAGTGGAGAGATAATCCATATTTTCCCAATAGTAGGAAAAGTATTATTATTTGGAACTTCTATATAGTATTTGAAAATATAACAATGACAGACACATATGGGATTAAATAGATATAATTAAATATGGAAAATATCATTATCATAACGGGAAAGAGTCAGAGCTACTTGAATTGACATAATTATGTATGAAAAATGCCATCCCAGTGATTCCACTTTTTGAAAGATATATTAGCAGATATCATCACCCATTAAAATTTGGCAATGCAATACCTTAAGACATACTGCATGAGATGGGAGACAATCCAAGTTCAATTGGTTTGTCAGCCATTAAAGTGCCATTACCATAAGGAGACAGAAAGTTAAAAGTTCAAGTGACTGCCTTATAGAACCAAAATATATAAATCTCTATGGTAGGACTTCTGTATTTTAAAATACATCTATCTTTATTGAAAGCCAATTGCAATCTCCAGAAACCTCCTTCACTTTTACTTCATAACAATGCACCAGTTGTTTTCTAATGAATAGTCTGAAATATCCACAGTAGTATGTAACACTTCTAAATATAACACGTCTGTGAATTAGCTTCTTTAGCCTGTTTAGTAGTCTGAAGAAGGTCTGACTTTATAAAGAACGAGAATTTGACAGTCTGTATGTTATTTTTACAGAGGACCAAAATTTACAGAGGACCATACATCTTAAAGAAAATTCTAAGATCCGAACCCCTTGGCCCAAAGTCAACATATTTTTTCTGTGTGCTTCTTTCCCCCCTCAAAGAAAAAAATATTTTGATTTGATATTACCCTTTAGATTACTGTCGTAAAAATTATAAAGTAATGTAAAATGAAGAAGTTATTAAATTTGTTGTCAATTTCCTACCAAAAATTTCAACAAAAAATGACATATCTTCACAACTTATTTCAATTCTATAATTTCACCTTTTTGATTAAAGGCATTTGGACCTCCACTAATTAGAATTTATGATTTTGGTTTTTGGATTCACCACATGAAAATTTCAGTTTTTCATTTGGGCTGGTCTATGGAGAAAATAAAATAATTTAAAATCTCATCATATTTTAGAGTCATCACAGAATCACAGAATGGTTGAGGTTGGAAGGGACCTCTAGAGAGCATCTATTCCAAATCCCCTGCTCCAGTAGCGGCACAGCAGGGTGGCATCCAGGCTGATTTGGAAGATCTCTAAAGGAGACTCCACAACCAATATGGGCAGCCTCTTCCAGGGCTCTGTCATCCTCACAGGAAAGAAGATCTTCCAATGGACATGGACATGGAACTGCCTGTGTTTCAACTCGCGCCCATTAACCCTTGTCCTGTCACTGGCCACCACTAAGAAGAGCTTGGCCCCCTCCTCCCTATAATCATTCCTAAGGTAGTTATACATACTCAGATCTCCTCTCAGTCTTCTCCAACCTAAAAAGGCCCAGCTTGTTCAATCTTTCTTCATATGCTTAAGTCCCTTGATCATCTCTGTCGCTTGTCTCTGAACCGTCTTTAGGAGCTCCACATCCCAACTGTACTGGGCAGCCCAGAACTGCACCCAATACTCCAGGTGTGGCCTCAACAGAGCTGAGGAGAGGGGCAGGATCACCTACCTCAACCTGCTGGCAACGCTCCTCCTGATGCAGCCAGGATCCCATTGGCCTTCTTGGCCACAAGGGCACATTGCAGATTCATGGTTAACTTGTTGTCAAACAGGACTTCCAAGTCCCTCTCCGCGGAGCTGCTTTCCAGCAGGTCAGCCCCTAATCTGTCCTGGTGCCTGGGTTTATTTCTGTTCAAGTGCAGGACCCTGCACTTGTCCTTTTTGAGCCTCATGAGGTTCATCTCTGCCTAACTCTCCATCCTGTCCAAATCGCTCTGAATAGCAGCATAGCCCTCTGGAGTGTCAGCCACTCCAACCAGTTTGGTGTCATCAGCAAACTTGCTCAGGGTGCACTCTGCACCCTCATCCAAGTCATTGATGAACAAGTTGAACAGCACTGGGCCCAGCACTGACCCCTGAGGGTCTGGTCTCCAAATAGACTTGGCCCGTTTATCACCACCCTCTGAGCTTTTCCATCCAGCTAGTCTTGCAAAATTACAGAAAAGAAGAGTAATATTATTCAAAATTATCAACTAATGTGGGCTACTATAGTTTCTGAAAGAATAGGGAATATCCAAAAACATGCTTTCGGCCTGAAGAAATAAAAAATATTATAGAATTTATTTGATCTTAAATTAGCTTGGGTCAATGGACTGAATAACAATTTTGGATTGCTTCCAATTCTACATCACTGTGATTTTTTGAATATACAGCATTCATTTTTGTGATCTTCCATTTTACTTTAAAAAGTTTTGAAGCCTCTTAGAATTTTTAGACAAATTACACATGAATTATATATTGGCAATGTGAAATCTATCAAACTCAAGTAATCAGCTGAAGCACCCCCCGACCTGGAGATTCCCTCCTTAACCCCGAGTTTACCCACTCATGCAGCTCAGCCAGCAGGTACGTCCAGGTGGTGGTGCTCCAAAAACCTACGCACGCAAATCCCAGGAATTTCCAGGGAGAACACAAGGAGACACAGGAGCGGACAGGATTAGGGCATGCACTCAAGGGGGGTTCCACGCCCACTCACTCACACACATTTGACAAGACACAGACACACTCCGTTGAAGCATGCAAAGTAGAACCTTTATTAAAGCCGAACATTCGTATTTATAACATCACGAAGTAAATTGAACAAAATGATTGGCCTGTCAGAGTGATTCGTCAAGAAGGGGACTGGGGGAGAGGAGGGTTCTCACAATCCGATTGGATGGAAGGTGGGGACTGACTATAACTGACAGTAACAGGTGCAGCAGGGAAAAGTTCTCGAAGGATCTCTAATCAGTGCTGCTCACTCCATTGTTCCCGAACATTCTGCAATCTCAGCAGTGCAATCACTCAATCGGGGAAGAGTTCCCACGAACATATAATAAAATAATAGGACCTGTCTTGAGCACTTAGGAGGAGCTGAGGGGAGGGGGCCAGGGTGGCCCCCAACAATCAGCTGCTCAAACATTGGCCAAAATGGCCATTAGTAGCCATTTAACAGAAGTCCAGTTTTCAAAAGGAGCTAGGTGGTCCTGAAGGACCACCTCATGGGAGTACCATTGGAAGGAGTCCAGAGTAGAAATTTCCAAAAACAAAACCTTTGACCTATGAGAAATATCAAAGGAACTGGGACTGCTTGCTGAAAGAAAATAAAATTAAGTTAAAATACAGTAACATTACTGAAATACACAACTGTCTCATGGAAATGCCATGGAATTAATTTTTCTCTGTATATTCAGAGTGGCTGAAGTTGGAAATTACCTCTGGAAATTTGTTCAACCTCTCTTTAAGCAAGACCAGTCAGAGCACATTGCCCAGGTTCTTGTGACTGAGTATTGAACATCTCCAAGGACAGAGACTCCACAATGTCCTTGGGGAATGTGTGCCAGTGTTTGATTCCCTTTGCATGAAAGAAGTTCTTTCCTATGTTTAAATTAAATTCCTTGTATATCAGTTTGTGACCCTTTGTGTGTCCTTTCACTGAGCATATTGAGAAGAGTCCACTCTCTTTACTCTCTCTTGTCAGGTATTCTTAAACATTGATACAATCCCTCAGGATCTTTTTCCTCTGAAGACCAAATAAGCCTCACATTTCTTAGGCTTATAGTAGAGGAAAGAGTTGACTCAAATTGAAACCTACGTAGCCTCTATTACAGTATGACTCACACAGTACTGCGCTTAAGATGTTGATCTCATAGCAGAAAAGTATGATCAGTTTTTCTTTAAAAGTACAGGTAGCCACACCTTTTCACTGTACACGACTGTGTAACTTCAGCTAACTATCCATAGCTAACTATGGATAAATTCTACATAACAGACAAGCTAATGAGAAATTCCATTCAGCAATTTTGTTTGATGACTGTGAAATTGTTTTCATATAAAACATGAGTCTATATTCTAAATTTCTTGTGAAAAAATATACACATCGTAAAACAAAAAAGGAGTTTACATAGAAGTGAAAAGAAAAGTAAAACCATCAGCTCTAAATCAAGTACTTTCTACTTGTTCTTCAAAACATATTTAACTGCAAAAACACTTAAAAGCATTCCCAGATTAAGTCTCTTCTCAGCTCATTTACAAAGCTAAAATCTGTGATTTTATTCAGGGATTTGAGTTTTAGTGTCTGATCTACCAGCAATGACTGTGTTCTTTATCAGTGCACATGTGCGACTCCCATTAAGGACTCTGCAGGAAACAATGTTCCTCCTAAATTATCTGCGAACATTATTTAAAACTGCTTTTCTCAGCTATTCTACATTCTTTTCTGCATACGGTGTTATGTTATGCAAGCACAGTAAAATGGATAATAGCACTGTGGGAAAAGGAGATCACTCCTATCTTTTATAAAAAGCAGCTGTGTAAGAGTATCTACAGTAGGACATAAGATGTCAAATCTTGCACTCTTTCAGGAATAGTCACAAACCCTGTGTGAATAATATGTCATAGGTTTATGAGAATAGATATTAGGAATATAGATATACCAAATATAACAGATTTTTTTCAAACTGATCAAATACATGCAAGGTATAAAGGCCTCATGACAGAGACATGGAAAAAAGTGTTCACAATTCAAGGATCAAAGGAGTCTCAAAACAGCTAAGATGAAATGAAGTATTCCAGCATACACAGAATCACAGAATCATGTAGATATACTTCAATTTTTATAAAGAACAGTTATCTTCAGCAAGAAAAAAAGTATATCTGTGGTGCACACATTTCAAACTGTGATACACTGTTAAATCTGACGCGCACAAAAGATTAAACCAAATTTTAAATCTTCATTTATGATACACTAGTATTTCCACACAGTTACTATTGTCAAAAGGAGTTTTTATCACTCTCCTATTGCCATTCAGATCACATAACACTTTTGCAGCAGCAACTGATTGTGTGGAAAAGTGACATTAGGAGACCACTGAACTACTTCACCCTCTCTTAATGTGATTTATTATATGTAAACCAGCACCATATTATTGTCAACTCACTAGGAAACATCAAGAAGTACTGTAGAAGTTGACAGTACTTGGGTAACACAGAACTGAGCCTAATTAAAAAAGATATGAGAGACTGTTTCTTTTCTTCTTTATCTCTGGGGAGAGGAAGAAGTAGCCAGGATGCCAGTCTCTGTGCATCTCATGATTCTACTCATGAGTAGTAACCCCATAAAAAGGCAAACTGACTTGCTAGCCACCTTAAAATAAAGGATGTTTTTCCCAACAGCTACTCCAGCATAATCTCATCACTGATATCACTGTTGCCCCATAAGCAATTATATCATCCAAATTATTTACTAAAGACACTCAGGCAACAGACTGTGCCCGAATTACAGAGCCTTGGAGCACACTTTGTTCCAGTCCTGTGTTACTATTGCTACAAGAGAGCTATATTCTTGCTGGTAAAAGCCTTTAGTACAATTAATACTACATAGGAATATGTGCATTTGGGTCTATGTATGTGCATGCACCTACTAATGACTATGCCTAAACCAGATCCAAGAATTCCTTAAAGAATCCTGATACAAACCAACTGTTGATACTCACATGATAACAAGCTCACATGAAACACATATAAAAGTAAAACTTACATGATAGTAAAACTTCCGATTCTCACAACTGATAAGGGGAGAGAATGCAGACACAGTACACATTCTCAACCTCCTTCCAAGAACAGAGCAGAAAAATGAAAGCTTATATCTCCAATCAAACTCAAAAGAAGACCACTTGCAGCTAGCTCTTATCATAGTTAATGGGAATAGTACAGTGATGTGCTTTAAATGTCAGTTTAACTAATCATGACAAACTCAAGTATAATGTAACAAATCCCAGAAAAATTTTTATCATGCAAATAAAACAGTTCTCCAAATTTTTTAGGTTTTGGGATTCTGGTAAACTTGGTAGCAATGAATATAGTTCTGCCTTCATTTTAATTGGACAGGTAGATTCCAATTTCATTAGTATTTGATGGTTTAAATCATTCCTATTCAATTCAAAATCTTTCTACCTCTTACTGTTTTCTGTCTTTTTTTTTTTATTCCTGATTACTCCAATTCTGTCATTTTTCTTTATGATTATTCTACATAGCACAGAGATCTGATTTGGCAGATATTACATGAAATAATGTAAACAGACTTCAGAGTTCAGACATTTTTTTAGTCAGTTGATAATTGATTTCTAATTACTATTTCTTATCTATAATTTTTATCTAATTTTTAAATTATTATCTATTTTAATTATTATAAGCCAAATTGCATCACTATGGAAGATAAGCTAAGGTAATCTTAAGTGTGCAAATTCAGCTAAAATTTTGTTATTCATACCTTAACAGTGTTATGTTTTAACATCATTAAAAGTAAGAATCTATTACATCTATAAAAAAAATAGAAAGAACACTTTCTAGAACACTAGGAGATATCAGAATCTTGATACATAAAAGCTCTAGGCAAGTTTGACCAGTGAGCAGGCTATTTTTCATGCATATTTTGCTTTCCCTCATCTAGATTCTGAACACATTTCATTTTATCTATGTAATATTTTTCAGTCAAAATTTAAGTTAGCATATTATTGAATTTTCATTTGGGGGCATTCAATGATTAAAAATATTAATTTTAAATTTCTGATGTGTTTTACATTAAATAAATGAAAAAGTAATACCATCACATGCATTTGAGAAAAAAAAATCCAAGTAAACCTAACACCTTATATTTTAGAGTATATATTTGAACTTGACTTATAGCCTGAAAAATGAAATTTAGATAACCTCCAAAAAAAAGTTATTTGTTTTTTGTCAATATAAATCTGAATCTTCTTCTCTATAAATGCTAGAACTGTTTTACCTAATCTGTCTCTTTCTTCACAGAGGAAATCACATACATAAAAATACTTTAGGCTTGCAATTTAAACCTTCTAAATTAGAGTACTAACATTCATTAATTTTTGAATTTTAAATAAATGTTAAAGAAATTGATAACTGTAAAGTTCAAGTTGTTGTCTACTTTGAAAACTACTACAAAATTTTGTGGTAAATTAAGAACACTGCTTCACAAAAACTGTATTTTTATGTATTTATTTCTAAATATAGCTTAAGTACATATCAGAAGGCAGAAATCTGCCAAGTGATTTTGTAAGACAAAGTCACACAAGGTAGCTTCCTACATATATATATAAAACACAAATTTCATCTTCTGTATCCATCTTGCTTAGTTATTATTAAACACATAATATATCACGACTGTAATAACTTACTTGAATCTCCTTATGGATTCTAACAGTGTTCATTAAAAAAAAAAAAAGGCAAAAAGAAAAAAAGCTTAATTTTGGCTCACAATTTGCTCATGGATACAATCTATTCAATGCATGCATTTAATTTGCTAATTTGCTTCTGTTGCTCTTTTCCGCTCCCTACATATTCGTAAGAAGTGAGACACTCATTGAGAGCCCAGGTTGGATGCAATCATTAACTGCAAAGAATAACCCTAATGAACTGAATTTCACAATGGAAATGAAAGGTAATTTGAAGCTTGGAAATGAGTGTGCCATCTCCAAAAGTGCTGTCTTATACTAGTTTTATAGGTATTAAGAGCAACGTTAATGTGACTAGATCAGTGAGAATGAAATGCAGCCTACAGATTAGAACCTATTATCACTGCAAAGTTGGAAAGATCTAAGCTAGAAACTACTTCAAAAAGAAAAAAAAAGATATTTTTCTGCCAAACAAATGATAAAAGAGAATTTAGGAATCAAAGAAAATATGCAAAAGAAGTCCTTCCTTTTCCTTCCTTTCACAGAAAACAAAAACATAACTAAGTGATTAAAAGCAGAACAAAACAGCTTGGGTCACAATTAATTTAAGGAACCCTAATGAAACAGTAAGTAATATCTTGGGACATCAAAGTCAAGAGTTGTCTTTTCACATGTTTGGCAGCTTTTGCAAACAGGCACATATAGTTCCAAAAGCAGGAGCTCTGAATACATCCTGAGCAGATCTGCAGGGCACAGGTAGGACAGTATGAAAGAGGAAGTACCAGAAATGAAAAGCGGTTGTTAGTTTTTCATGTAAACAAATTTAGCAGACAGTACCTCTGTCACCTACCTTTATGTTTTCTAATGCTGAATGCATTGTGTATGCCAGGAACGTTAGTGTAACAAAATGAAAACAACAAAATTTCTCCGCACAAATATTCCTTGCTTGTATATGTGGCCAAAACCTTTAACCGCTATGTCCAAAATAATGTGTGCGAAGGAATGCCATATACTATCAATATTTTTTTTTATTCTTATGTAAATGAGTTAAGATTGTGTAATCTTTTTTTATTACCATTACCAATATCACCACAAACTCTGATTTGTACTATACAGCCCTTCTGCAGATAGTATACCCAAAAACATGTTATACTGGAGGATTCTGGAACCTAAGGAAAAAGGGAACTCCAGCAAGGACAATACACTAAAACTGGTCGTTGCAGAATCACAGAAAGGTTGAAGTTGGAAGAGACCTCTAGGGATCATGTAGTCCAACCCCTCTGCTCCTGCAGGGACACCTAGAGCACATGGCACAGGGTGCCATCCAGGCAGGTTTGGAAGGTCTTCAGAGAAGGACATAGCCTGTTCCAGGGCAGCCTGTTCCAGGGCTCCATCACTCTCACAGGAAAGAAGTTCCTCCTCACCTGGAGATGAAACCTCTTGTGTTTTAGTTTAAAACCATTGCACCTTGTCCTATCACCCGCCACTTACAGAAAACAGTTTAGCCCCCTTCTCTCTATAATCATACCTCAGGAATTTGTACATGTTGATTAGATCTCCTCTCATCCTTCTCTTCTCTAGGCTAAACAGGCACAGCTCGTTTAACCTCTCCTCATATGGTAGATGCTCCAGTCAGTCATCGTTGTCGCTTGTCTCTGAACTCTCTTTAGGAGCTCCATGTCCCACCTGTACTGGGCAGCCCAGAACTGCACCCAGTACTCCAAGTGTGGCCTCACCAGACCTGACGAGAGGGGCAGGATCCCCTCCCTCGACCTGCTGGCAACGCTCCTCCTGATGCAGTATGTATACTGTATTCATAGCATAAGATATCAAAAGTAAAGACCATCGATCTTATTTTCTGAGAATAATTAAGGCTGTATCTAAGGTTAACATGAGTCATCCAATAATCTTAATGGCTCTGCTTGCATACTAAAAATTTTATCATTACACTTAAGGATCTTGCTATCTTGGCATGCAAGCCCACTATTCTGAAAACAACTCCATGAATATATAGTTCAGTACACTTATAATTAAGTAATTAAAAGTTACATAATTTATATAATTATATATGTTATATATAGAATAAGTTATACTAATAAAGTAATAAATAATTAAATAATTTGCATCAGAGTTAGAATATCATCCTTTACAAAAAGAAAAAAGCTAGAACATAGAAATTTACTTTTTTCATGCTTTTCAGCCCTCCAAAACTGCAAAATTTATTTCTGTGTGAAGGTTTGAACCCTTTTTTTAAACTACAAATAAATTACAGGGATGAGTGAGAAAGTCAAAGAAAAGAAAACTGGCATTCATCACCTGAGCTGTGAATGCAAATTATACCACAAATTCTTTTAATTAGTTGTGTAGATAAATGACTTCAAAGATAATACAGATAATACCATATATAAGAAGATAATTCAGAATAGCATCTTCCATTTCCTTGCTCTACTTTACATTATAAAACAAAAGTAACAATTATTATAAAAGGTTAAATGTGCAAAATACGCAATGCTTACTACACAGAATAGCAGTGGGCCATTTTTATTCCAGAATTTGCCTTGCATATCAGTATGAAGTTCACCATCACAAAAAATGAAGCTTAATTTTCAGACATAAATATTAATTTGTAAGTAGTCAGAAAATTATTTTTTCAAACATTCAGCTAAAATCTGCGCTATTGATTTGTGTCCGTACATCAATGTAAAGGTGATAATTTCTATACTTGACCCTTTTCAAGTGACATTGCTACATTTTTCAAATGTATCATGACATGCATTAACCATCCACAACTTTTTACTATATGTATTTTTAGGCTGATGTAAAGTTTTCATTGAAGCAAATTTTGATTCTGCTATGGATCAGAAATGAATTCAATAAAAATTTCTAATTTGGTTATTCTTGTTTGCATATACAACACCTCACACTGTGACTGCAACCTCTCAGTAAGACTGAGAAAGTTTTTAAATAATAATGAGACAATCACAAAGCAAGCACTACACCACTAAGCTGCAGACAACATGAAATACTGAGTCAATACAGCTGATCTTGGCTTGGGGATTTTAAAGATCTCTAACACTTTTTTTTTTTTTCATTATGATTCCATACACACTCCATCATTAGGCAGTGCTAAGTTCTGCATCTATCTTTTTTTCCTTTCCAGGTAGATAGCTTAAAACAGTCTAAATATAAATATCCAAACTTCAGTTCATGACTACAATTCTAGGACTAATACATCTTCAGCACCCCAAAACCATTCTGAGAGAAAAGGCCATAGAAAATACAGTCCAGAATATTTGTTCATGTCAGACTTTAAGAACCTGATTGAGATAGCTATTATGTTTTGTTTGGGTAAGTGGAGAATATAACACCTTACTTTCTACCTGCTGTTCTAATACTGTAATTTTCAGTCCATAAACACAAACAGAATTAAATAATAATAAAAAAAGTTATGACAGAATCAAAAAATTTTGGAAATGTAAATATTAATGTATTTTGGAATTTTGGAATGTAAATATTAATTCAGCCAGTTGCCTCTAAATGAAACACCAAATGTTATTATACTAACCAACTGACATAAAAATGAGCACCCCCTTTCGTCCCCAGATTGTTCCTCACCTAAATTTATTAATGAAAAAAAATAGCAGTTCTAGAACAACAGTATTAAATGATCAGGCAACTGAGAAGAATTGAATCATAAACCTGATCACTGAAGCATGTAGTTGATACAGGAGCCACTCCTTTTCTGTTTTTTTGTAACTTTTCTTTCATTTTGTTGAATAATTATTTTTTACTTTTGTACTGTTATTGTATTTTCTGTTTCATTCCCTCTCAAAATAATAGCATTTTGGCTCTTCTGTAATAGGCAGCTAAGCTATTTGGTGTTAGAATTTGCCACAGTGGATTTACCATCACTGGACTTTTAAAACTGCTTACTGATTGAAAAGTAATCCTGAATAAACACTGTGGATTTGCTATCCCAAGGAAGAGTCTCAAAACATAAGTCTGAAGGCAGTCCTACTGCTGAGTAAACTGCATGTGATTAGACAGCTTTGTGATCAAAAGCTCTTTGTTGTTGTTGTTGTTCCTTGATTTATATAAAGATACGTGCACCTCATTAGTTAAGATCATCTATTCAAAAACAAAACCTGCTAGATCTAGAGACAAAATGATGAAAAATGTGCCAATGTATATGCATGATCATGCAATGTGCTTGAACTAATCAGTCATAGCTGAATATGAAATGGAACATGAAACAAGCCTAGGCTTTGTTAACACTATATAGTAAATTATAATAGCATGAATAAAACAGTTTATGCAAAGAAAGGTTTAATGAAAATAATTATGGTTAAAATTACTGCAGTATTGCAAAAATACATTCACTGGAAAGATGTTGAAGATGTTAGTTGAAACAGCAACATCCTTCCAGTTTGTGTTTCTGATTAAATGAATATTTGTGCTTTTACCACATACTGCAGAATTCTTCGTGAATTTTTTATTAAATATAATGCTGATCGCTACAAGTAATAAAACTCAAGATAAATTATTTCCTTCATTTAGTATTTTACCCAGCAAGTGAAGATGGGAATTAATATTGCTAACAGTCTGATCTTTTATTCCTAGATCAGAAACCCATGGATCTTACCAATCCATTCCAGACTTGTTTTTGAGAAAAATTAGAAATGGTCACAAAATTCTAGAGTTTCCACATATCTGACCACATACCATAAACCATGTGCACATGTGTACTGTCCATACGTTAATCATCTCTAGGTGCTTATCAATGTGAAGTATTATCATTTCAGGATTACAACATATCCCTTATGCAACTAAGTGCTGAGAGAATCATCCTTATCCACAAATCAGAGCGCTTCCAAAAAGTTACATAACCAAATTCTAATCTATGTCTAGATGTATGTGTGGCCTTTTAGCATGTATTACTCATTTTTTTTATTGTAGCGGTACTCTTATGCTCCAGTTCTGTTGTCACAGGCCTTGCACGGGCATATGCAAGAATGTCCTGTCTGTAGGAGTTGTAGACTGAGGCTCTGATCCTGCAGCTAAAGTAATTTATGATTCTTTCTTGGATTTTAAAACAACTAATCAATGCATTTCAACAAAAACAAAAACTCTTTAAAGCATAAAAGCATAAATTTGCATGCATTCACTAGTATAATCCATCTTTTTTCAAAACTAAAATATCAATGTATGAAGGAAGACTGTTCACTTATACATTTTGATTTCTCAAAAAGAAGTTAATATTCATCTATGTATCTCTTAATTTCTTCTGCATTCATGAAAATTATACACAAATATTCACTTCTTAATAGAATCTTAAATCTAAACATCTTAACAATGTTTTTGTTTAGTTTTAATAATTTTGGAAGTGAATATGTATTTTCCTCAGGTGCTTTAAGAGGTAGAAAAAACCATTCTCACAGCTTACATGGAGGCAATGATAAAATAGATAATAACACATTATTGTCATTTTTGCTTGTGGTCCAGGAAGGAAGAATATCTGGAAAATATCAATGACAACAACTTATAAGTTCATCAGCAATTTTAAAAAAACCTGATCTAAAGCACTTATTGTTACAATACACACATTCACAGAATCACAGAATGGCTGAGGTTGGAAGGGACCTCTAGGGATCATCTAGTCCAACCCCTCTGCTCTTGCAGGGACACCCAAAGCACATGGCACAGGGTGGTGTCCAGACGGGTTTGGAAGATCTCCAGAGAAGGAGACTCCACAGCCTCTCTGGGCAGCCTGTTCCAGGGCTCCGTCACCCTCACAGGAAAGAAGTCCGCACGTGGAAATGGAACTTCCTGTGTTTTAATTGGTAGACATTAACACTTATCCTGTCACCGGCCACCACCAAGTTTGGCCCTATCGTCCCTACATTTTCCCCTCAGGTACTTACACACCACATCAAATACACATCAAATCTCTCTGTCGTCTCTTTTCCAGAATAACGAGGTACAGCTCTCATAGTCTTTCCTCATATGACAGATGCTTCAGTCCCTTTATCATTTTTGTCACTTGTTGCTGGACCCTCTTGAGAAGTTACACATCCCTCCTGTCCTGGGGAGCCCAGAACTACACCCAGTACTCCAGGTGTGGTCTCACCAGAGCTGACAAGAGGGGCAGGATCACCTCCTCGACCTGCTGGCAATGCTTCTCCTGATGTTCCTCCCCAGATGCAGGACCTTGCACTTGTCCTTATTGAACCTCATGAAGTTCATCTCTGCCCAACTCTCCATCCTGTCCAGGTCCCTCTGACTGGCAGCCACTTCACTCAGTTTGGTGTCATCAGAAAATTTGCTCAGGGTGCACTCTGTGCCCTCATCCAAGTCATTGATGAACAAGTTGAACAGTACCAGGCCAAGCACTGACCCCTATGGGACACCACTGGCCACAAGCCTCCACCTAGACTCAGCCCCATTTATCACCATCCTCTGAGCTCTACCATCCAACCAGTTCTCAATCCATCTCAATGTTTGCTCATCCAACCCACGCTTCCTGAGCTTCCCTATGAGGACATTAAGGGAAACAGTATCAAAAGTCTTGCTAAAGTGAAGGCAGACAACATCCACGGCTCTCCCATCATCCATCCATCCAGTTACCCCATCAGAGAAGGCTATCAGGTTTATCAAACATGATTTCACCTTGGTAAATCCATGGAGACTAGTCCGGATCACCTTCTTTTCTTTGACGTGCCTAGAGATGATCTATAGGATGGGCTGCTCTATCTTTCAAGGGACAGAGGTGAGGCTGACCAGCCTGTACTTTCCTGGATACTCTCTTTTGTCCTTTTTGAAGACTGGAGTGATGTTGGTTTCTTCTAGTCCTCTGGTACCTCCCCTCCTCACCACGACCTCTTGAAGATGATGGACAGTAGCTAAGCAATTACCCCTGCCAGTTCCCTCAGAACTCTTGGTTGCATCCCATCTGAATTTATTTCAAACAAATAATTTCAAACCATTAAAATACATGGTGAAACAAGGTCCAAAAATCTATAAAGTGCCTATGTAAGATGCACCTAATATCAGTAGCACAATTTCCATTCAGAACTGTGAGCTCATTTGTAGACACTTCCAGTGACTGTTATGCAAATTGCACTAAAGAACATCAATGAAAACTGTCACTGTGAGGCTTCCATACAGAAAGTTCATTATCTTCATATGAACAGAAATGCATAAATGCATAAATGCATTTCTGCTCATATACTAGTATAAATGAAAGTAATGAGGATAAAGCACCTTGTATATTTTTGCACCTTGTAAACGGTTCATCTTGCGAACTCTGGGCTAGCCCAGATCCAACAAAAAAGCTAGGTTTATATGTGCAAGAAATCTTACTGATTTGGTGACAATATTTACATCCCTCAAGTATGCTGCACTTACCTACTCTTGTAAGATATTTACCAATTCTTGTAAGACTACAGAAGAAAGGCAGCTTCCTTAACACATTGGCATAGTGCAGCACCTTTAGGTCCATATAGCTACTTGGATATTAATGCATTCATGTCATATTATGTGAGTTGCATCCATGCTACATTTGTAGCACCATCTGTCAGGGTTTTCCTGTTTTCTTTTAATGCTGATTTTATGCATTGTAAACTATTTGTTGTGTAATCAGTTGGTTTTCAACTTCATAAGAGTACTTTAATCTAGTAAGACATCCCCAACAAAAGTTCTTACAAGCACAATTAAGCATTATGTTGATACTATAGAAACGTATGACTACAGAATGACTTTTTCCTGCACTGTAAATGCAGGAAGATAAAATGTGACAGTATAACTCACAGCATATTGTCTCTGCTGCCCAACTGAATCATGGCAATATGATCAAGAGAAATAATTTTCTCTCCCTTGACTTGATTATTGTACTTTGTAGCTGGGAAAATGTACTAGGGTGTTGCAGATTCCAGGTGGCAAGGGACCACATGCTCGATCTCGGGCACATTATCATAAGATTTATTTATATTGCACAGGAAACCAAGGACTTCCAGGCGTTAGTTAGATAAAAATGAAGAAACCATAAACTACACTACAAAGCACCCTACTGGCTAACCCAAGCACGGTAACATACCTCAATCACTGCAGAGGACAGAGGACAAGCATTGGTGACCGGAGGCAGCCACCTGGGTCCCCACTCAGTCTTGGCCGGGCGTTCCCAATATTGAGGTGGCTTCTCCCCAATCACCACCGCATGCACCTCACTACCTATTATAGGCTGTGATAAAAATAAACCTACAGGGCACCTGGGGTGTTTTCCATTTGAAAAAGAGGACTTTGCACGTTGCTAAGTTGGTTATGTCCCAAAACAGCAGGCACGAGAAAAGGATCTGTGACACCCAATTGATCCATCACTCCCATTTGGTACAGTGATACAGTACTACTGGAGCGAAGATTACTTTTTATAGCAGGAGTGAATGGCTTTGAACAAAATAGGTTCTGATCTGCATAGTTTTACTTTAGAAGATTTCCCATATATTTCACTGGGGAAAGATGGGCTTAGCATGAACTTCCCACTCCAGATAAAAGAACCCAATGAAAACCAAACCAAACCTAACCAAACAAAAACTTACAACAAAAACTAGCTGCACGTGGAGACTAAACCAATATAACAAATACAGATCCAGATGTATGACTGACAGAAAACATGGAAAGTATTCAGCTACACTTGATTACTACTGGAAATGATTACTCATATTCATAATCCATAGACAATACTAACCCAGTCTACATAGTCATAAAGTTACTTTCACTTCGGCAACAAATGAAAACTAATTTCCATATTGTTTTCTTGTTTTCATATTGTTTTCTTGTTTTCCTTTCTAGGAATGCTGACGGCCATAGTATTTCCCCCTCACCCCTAGTTATTTATTGTCTTTAACTCATATACTTTTGATACATCTGTAAGTTCTTACAAATATTAATTGCTTTACCAGCCACAATACAAAGGTTAATTGAGTAACATTGCTTCCTATGCAACATTTCACCCTTCATTTCCAAGGCTACAGTAGCTATTATTTAACTATGTATTTGCTGAGGTTATTAATTTCTCCTTTCTCCTCCACCCCCTCCCCTTTTTTTAAATTGGATTCTAACATCGCTTTAATTCTTTGCTGAATTTTAACATCTTGTTTTACTTTTACAAGTGTACATGACTGTACCTTGTTTCTCTTCTGTTTTTTGAGATTCACGTTATTGCTTCTTAATATGCCATCCAGGTTACATTCTAAATACTTCTGTTATATTTGTTGACAGCCTTGTCATTGCCAGGAAAATTGAGTGGTGGCAGATCTTAGCTCATCAGAGTGTCCTTCTTCATTGCATCCATCAACATTGATATGTCTGCCAGCACTGAGAACTCTAGTTGTCAGCTCCTGACTTCTAGCTAAA
The DNA here is from genome assembly GCA_003342815.1 of Eudromia elegans. Classification (NCBI taxonomy): domain Eukaryota; kingdom Metazoa; phylum Chordata; class Aves; order Tinamiformes; family Tinamidae; genus Eudromia; species Eudromia elegans. The sequence goes on from PTEX01000292.1 coordinate 519,746, forward strand.
AAAACACTAGACCACAGAAAACCAATTGCGAACAAATATATTTGCCACACCTTAAATAAATAAGTCATAGATAAAGGAAGAAGTCATTTCATCTTAAAATTTAATTAATATTTCTATAGGTAGAACCTGGAAAATCAATTGTACTCATTAATGCTGTAATGTATGTCTAGCTATCCACTGTAAAGTAAGCAGCAATCCAGGTAATGCCAATAAATATCTCATAGTTATGCTTTTGATGAATATGTAGTGGAAAATCAAGCTAAATCTATAATTTTCAATGTAGCAATGTTGTACTTTTCTATTCTTAACTATATGTGTCAAATGCAACTTTATTATTTTGAGTATTGCTAAACCATATATTTTATTCTAAATGATTTTACAAATATTTTTACTTGTGACACTCTTTATGAGTTTTGAATGAAACAATGATTTGGCTTAAAATTTAATGTCTGGAGTCATTCTTTCCATTTGCTAAGTCTGAAAGTCCCTGTTTCAAGGATTTATGCTAAATGTCCACCAAACTAGTTCTGAGTATATTTTACTGTAAGTCAGCAGTCAATTGAAGGAAGCCCTTTCGGAACATTCACAGTCCTCACAGAGGTAACAGTGAACTTCGTTTATTGTTTAGGGTGATACATTCTTATAGGGTTCCAGGGTCCACACGGCAAAGCACAATTGGCTATTCCAGCTCTGTCACCCGCCCATGCTCCGCTACTATTTGCCATATGCAAATATGCACATGCTACGGCATCAAGCTCTCCCTCCTGCCCCGTTTTGCGGTAGAACTTTCTAGTAGCATTAGAACATTCTAGCAGGGGTAGAACATTCTAGCAGGCCTGCTCAGCATCCCCCTATTGTCTTGTGGAACTGCTATCACAGTCTCTTGGACTGTATGCTGGGTTGTGCAAATAGGTCTTAGGCAACACATCATGATCAAGATATTCTCTACAGTCAATATGGACAAATCTCATGGAATCATTAGTAGTTCTCTCTCCCTAATAATTAGGCTGCATGTTTGGACAGGTCCTTAAAATAATCCTGTAAATCCACAGATGGGGTTCAGGACAGTTCTTGAGTAGTCAAGACAAAAGGGATGATTTCACATGATACTGTACTTGAATTGTGCAGCCATTTCTGCTACCACATATGGTTTCTTACAAGAATACAGTTCACGTATTTCTGTGATAAACATTATCACAAAGTGGAGAGTTTACGTCTATATACTTAGCACAACCAGTCAGAGTAAAGTTAATCAGTGAAAATTTAGGCAAATGTTTAAGGGTTAAAATTAAACAAGAGGTTTTGGTTCTGTATTTGCTTTTGCAGACAAAATGAGGATTTGCAGACAAAAGAAAAGAAAACAGAAAACAGTTACTCTGTAAATAAAAAGAAATATTTGACAAATGTGTGTACATGATGTTGATGATGCATAGCTTTTCAACTAAAGAGGTATTTGCAATTCCCCTACAAGGCTGTCCATACTTACATATTGACTTAGGGGTCTCAAGCTGGAATGTATAGAAAAACAAGTCAAAATGTACCAGAAAAAAAAAACTGAAAAGCAAAGGCACCAGTGGCAGGCACTTTCTGAATGAGTACCTGCCTGATTCTGAATATGAATAAAATATCACTTCTGTAAAAACACAACCTTTTTATTTGTTATTTTGAATGAGTGAATAACCTGACAGCTTACAGATACACTCCAAAATCTATAATTTCTGTATATCATTTTACTGTGTAATACAAGTAACAAACATTGATGTCTTCCATAAAACATGCAGATTGGTTCACTTTGTGAAACACAGAGAAACTTACCATATATGACAAATGAAATAAACTGCTCTTACTTGAAAGAATACTTTTTCTAGTCACTGGCTGAATCTGTCCTGCCCTCAAAAGAAATGATGGTTCTTCTCCATGACACTTTCACTCAGAAACCTGTGACCTATACTATGAACTCACTGCTGACAATTAAGTGTACAGTCGGGAATAAGGTATTAGGGAATTAAAGGGTAGAAAAGGGATGAATTTTCTTGAAAGTTTTCAATAATTTTTTAAAGTTTTCAATAGATTTTCCCTTAAGTGCCTGAACGCAAGTCAAAATAGTTAAACACATTTCAAATGGCCTTTGTATTTATCTAAAAGATATAGTTACTTTAAATGTCAAGGTTATTCTCTCCATATTTGCTTTTTATATTCTCTCTCAATTTCCTTTTTACCATGAACTGTTACTTTTAAACATTTGTTGTAATTTGTTTGATGTGGGCAGAACTAGATTTTGTAACATATCATATACTTGACAAGTTTAATTTTATGTTGCTTATGGGGATAATTCACAAGGAAAGGAACTGAATGGAGGGAAAAAAAAGGTTATTATATTCACTACTTTTAGAAGAAACACAGTATGCTTTTCCTGGATAGGAGTAAGTTTAAGGATAAATGAAGATATTGTGTGCAAGTTTTTGAAGTCTAGAAGCTTACGTGATTTGATGTAGAAACACAAGCACTGAATAAAAACAGGACGTACGTACAGTTTTGGACAGTAGTCTCTACACTGTACACACAAAAGGCCCAAACAATAGTATCAAGATGTTAGAGAAAATGAAGATATGTCCATATGCATGAAAATAAAAGTCAAAAAGACTAAAAAGTACCAAAAAGATATTACAAAAGCAAAAGTCATATAACAAACTTTTTTTAAAAAAAAAGAGTCATGGTATTATTGGTATTATACAGTATACAGGATTTGGTCTTATTTTGATGAGAAATACAGCCAAGTTCCAATTTTATTTTTTATGAAAATTTGCAGATAAATCACTAAGATAACTTGAATAAAATATCTGCATTAAATTTGTATATTCTTTGTGGTTGTTTTTGTTGGTTTGGACAGATTGTAGACTTTTCTAAGACTACTAGAGATTGAAATGTTAATCTATGTAATATTAACTGGTAAATTAATGACATCATAAGAAGAAAAACATTTGACAACACACTTTAAAGAATAAGTTTAATATAAATTGAGGCCACAAATAGAAAGCCAATTATGTGTACTAGGACATTACTAGAGCATGTGCCTGCAATATCTTGAATGTCCATCCTACAATATTGGGCCAAGGGAAAAGAGGAAAGAAGTTAAACATAACCCTAAGCATTTTTAAGCTTTAAAATGCAACATCCAAAGGTAATTCCAACATTATTTTCAGCCGTTTTGTCCTTCGGTGATTGATGCAGCTAGCTTCATTTCAATATGGAGCTCCCATGACACACACGCACACATCCACATGCACAACTACAGCTTAAAGAAAACAAATACAGAAAATATTAGATGCTGTTAAGATCACCATAAAGGAAGGGAAACTGGTGCATCATCTCTCAATAGACAATGTAAGTAAGATAATAAGTGATTAAGACTGTAAGGTCTTAGTTAATAGCCATTTATTCATGCAGCTGGGGACCTATATAGAGAATTTAAAAATACGTTTAATAATGAACAGTTGAATCTTGAAGAACCAGCTTATAAGTGTAAAAATAAATATAATAGCAATAGGATGATTAATATGTAAAAAGCAAATTCTTAAAATGCTGGAAAATAATAATAATAATAATAATAATAATAATAATAATAATAATAATAATAATAATAATAATAATAATAATAATAAATCCAAAACCAGAAATGGACTGTTCAAAATCTTAAAGAAAAACAGTGAGGACAGGAAAATACATCTGTCTGTTGTTACTTTATAGCTTTTCTAAAATGTACAGCATCAAAAATTTTATGCATCTCAGTTCAGTTGCTACAAAACAAACAAACAAAAATATTAGAGTAATAAAAAGAGAACCTCTCTGAACAAATTAAAGGCAGCTCTTTTTAATACTTGTGCTGCAGCACCATGCCAAGTGAGAGAACCTTCCAGATGGGCAAGTGGTGACAGCCAATCCTCATGAGCTGATGCAACAACAGCCAATCAGCAGTGAGTATTACTGGTGCCACCCTCCGAGGGATTAGTAGCCACAGTAGTCTTGGCAGGGAGAGACCCTGAGGAGTGAAGTGAACAGACTCCCAATTGAAGGAAAAAAGAGTTGGTTGAAGTACTTAAAAGAGAGATGTAAAGAGTTCAATTTATGTCCTTCTGTGTCAAAAAATAAAATCTGCTTTTATTCTGCATCAACTCTGGTTTATTGACTGTTGTGTGACACACTAAACTGAGCTTTACAGGCTATGGAAGTCTGCTTCTTCATGACAGCACACCCCATTGCTCTCTATTCTTGTAAACACAAGGGAAAATTAGCATAACCTTGGTTATGTCTCTGAAAACTCTTACTACAACCTATTTAATGTCAATTGTAAAACTACTGCTGTACAATGATTACTGTTTTTCTTTTTTCATGGTTATTACACTGTGCATGATATTTTGTTTTATTTAGTCCTCCAAATGGATCAAAAAGTCAGTCTAGCATTAGCTTTTAAAGGCAATAATCATCTCCCTGAAAGGCAGAGGTAAATCAAAGCATAAAATGTTTCAGGCTTGTTAGTTTTAACAAGAGTGAATGAATCAGAACAGTTTTCTTCCTATATATCTCTTTTAGAGCCTAGGCAAAGCCATAGTTTAAATATTTTTCATATTTGGAAACAGAGGAAGTTGACAATTTCCTGAAATCTAATGCCAGGCTATTTAGGCCTTATGGAAATTAGTTTGCAGATGTTCGTTCCTCTGGATTCTAACAGTTCAGTAGAAGATAAGGTAAGAAAAAGCATAGCTTGCTTATTTAAAAATCAAAAACATACCATCTACTAGAAGGTAGACACTAGACACTAAGTGATAAAAGTTGCTTGTGACTACTAATGGTCTAACACAGGTGCTTTATGTTTGAATGTATAAGGCACTCAGAAGAACATAGCTCCATTTGCTTCTACGTAAGAAATTGCTAACATTCTCCATCTTTTTTTCTGATTCACTTACGTTATTACCACATATATTTAGTATGATTTTCTAATTGGATGTATTTTTTAAATTAAGTTGCTTAATTATGAGCTTTAAATTAAGAAAATACCAAATTTTCTGCCTCTTTAAAAATTTCAGTGAAATTTAATAAGACTTTATGAATATCACAGGATTTTAATGAATGAACAGCTTAAAATATAGGAAAATACATATACCATGGACATCTCAGATAGCCTAAGATGCTCTTAACTGAGCTTTAGGAAATGTGACACAGATCAAATCTGCATTTGCACTGTTGCAGACGTCTATAGTAATAGTATAGTATAGTCCTATAGTAATCTAAAGCTATAGTCACATTCATTTTAGTTATCATAACAGTAACTCATCTATCTGGAAATACTTGATTACAACACACTTTTCTTTTACTCCTCTTGGTTGTAATTCTTTTTGTTGTTGTTGTTGCAAGTTACTAAGGAGTGTCTAGGTCCTGGGAACATAACAAATACTGCTATGATTTACAGCTATCTAGCTGTAAATGATCTCAGGACTTCCTTTCTTACAGAAGCATTTTAATCCTATTTACATTGTCAGAGTATCATGCATACATCATGAGGCAAAATGCCAGAATCTATCCCTAAATATTCATAACATCTCATTTGAAGTGAAAAAGGCTGCTTTGTTTAGAGGTACAATAGAGTGCTTTGTTGTAAGTGTTGCAGCACAGGAATGGATTTTCTAAATTAAACTTAAGAGAGCTAACTGCACTGTATAATGTATTAGAGCTCTATCTTTACGGTTTTGTCTTCCCCAGTGATTGCCTTTTCTCTCTCCAGAAATAAAAATTTCACTTTTATTTAACTCTATTCAGTCCTTGATTAATACAGACTCTTTATCTTCCCAGTGAAGTACATCTGTAACAAAGGAATTCAACAGTGCTATGCCAAAACATTATCATACTAAGGCAGCAATTAATTTACTTCAAGGAGATGTTTAGGAGTTTAGGAGAGTCTGGACTGGGACATGTACATATATGTGTGGAGACATATATATGTATATATGAGTGTGTATATATATGTATTACATATGTATATACAGAAATTCAACTAATCAGCACATTTAAATCTACAGATTTGATTAAGCCATTTCTCCAATATAGGGTTAGAGATTAATTAAACTACAAACCATTAGTTACTATCAAGTCTGTTTTCACAAATTTTAGACTAATTCAGAGTGAAATAGACCAACCTATCCTTAGATATTTTAAAGGCATTACTCTGTGGCAGGGCATAGTCGGCAACAGAGCTAGAAGTGTGGTGCACAGGCAGAATCACAGAATCATAGAATGCTTAAGGTTGGAAGGGACCTCTAGAGATCATCTAGTCCAACTCCCCTGCACAGGCAGGGTCACCTGGAGTATGGGGCATAGGATTGTGTCCAAGCAGGTCTCGAAGACCTCCAGAGAAGGAGACTCCACCACCTCTCTGGGCAACTAACTGCTTTTATGGGAGATATTCCAGTTCATTTGCTGTAAATCTGCTATGATAAATTGGAAATAACATTTATTTTTAATTTGTGTTTTCTCTGTATTATTTTTCATTTGAGAATTAGAAAGTGAATTCATCCTAAATTATTATAGTAAGTGCAATTATAAGCCTTTTTTTAACCAGAAATCAGTACAACTCATCTTTCTTTTAATATTACCGTTTTTGATTTTCAAGAGTACATTTCAAAATTGTTTTTATTTTTCACAAACATATGTCTCAGAAAACTGGTGGAATCTCTCACCTACTCAACAACAATGTGAAACTGGAGATCTGAGATCACATTCCTGAGGAAAAAAAAAAACAAAATAGAAAAAAAATAGAAACAAACAAAAAGCAAAATCCATCACTGTTCTTGTTTGTTGACATATGATGTATGTTCATCTTCATGACTCTTTAGACTGATCAAGAAACTAGTTTAAAAATTTAATGTCACAGTCAATGAATAATTTACTCTGTGCTTTACAGATATCCAGTTCAAAACAACTTATGTATATAATCTTCAGGACGAGGATTTTGCAGAAACTTACAATCTCGTACTAGTATTCCCAATGAAACTCGTATGGCCACATGAGGACAAAAAGAAATTGTTCCATCTGCTACCAACTGCTGTGATATTTACCAAAATTTAAATCTCTCATATTTCCTCTTAAAAGAAGCCCTTCTTTAAATGTTACATTTCTCAAATAATCCTCAGTAAAATATGCAACAAAATTGAAAGCTTCTAAACCCCCCGCTTTTTTTTTTTACTTTTTCAAGCATGAAAAGAGTAGGAAAACAGAATGGAGATTTTAAAGACACTGAATTTCTGAAATTTCTGAAATTTTCTTTGTTTATTTGAAGTAAAGGCTATTGTGCTATACAGGAACCAAAACCACAATGGCTTAAAATTTGAGTGAACACATCTTCATGTAGCTAAGCTTTATAAGTTACAAATAGCTGTTGTAACTAAATACAGATTCTCCAGTCACTCTTTTGCTCGATATTGGCACCGTTCTTTATTTTGAAGAATTTTAAAATCATTTAGAAGCAAAAGAAATCCTAGAGCAAGAAATTTAGACAAGCACTTCTAGAATCTTGTCCAACCCTCAGTTCTTGATTGGGCTGTCTATTCCATCCTTTTCCCCATCAGTTGCTAAATCCATTTTTTCATCAGAACAGTCTTTTTGGGTGGTAGACCTGCATTATGCAATGCCATGTAATAAGCACTTACTGCTTATGCTTGTAACTTGTAAATGTACTTTCCAATCATGAACTTGTATTCTCGGGAGAGTGCAATCTTCCTTTCAACTCTGAGTTGAAGCAAATCTATCCATAACTTTGTGCAGGTGCTTGAATTTAAAACCTGGAGTTTACCTATTACCTTTCAGCAGCCTGTCCACCTGGTATTTTTTCACTGGAAAATTTGTTGAAACACCTGAATTGAAGGGCTTATCTTCCAAATGATACTTTTTTTTTCTGTTTTTTTTTCTGTTTATGTTATTTTTTTTCTATTATTTTACTTTATTTTATTTCCAGTGATCTAAAAGAAAATAAATCAGATTTTTAAAATATAACTTTCACAATTAAATCCTTTCTGACCACCTTCTACTCAAAACAGATCCAAAACTTTTCTGATAAACATTTTCCAAACATATTTTTTGTCCTTGTCTTTAGGTTTATTTCCCAATTATTTATATTCTTTTAATGTGTGTGCCTATTAGCCCCACTGACAGGAGAATGCCATTTGCATGCTAGCAGCTGGTAGAGAACAAAAATGGATGCATTCTGCATTCTAGTTTATGAAGTGTTGTGGTCTATTGTGAGTTTTGAGTTTTCTTCCTTATATATATTTTGAACATCACACCTCATTACTTGGAACAAAATACAACGCTGAAAAGTTGATAGGACTGGAGAGAAAGGTGATTACAAAGTAATGGAGTACTTTAGGAGACAGAGGATATATGAAAAATTGTTAGGAGAAGAAATATGGAAGAAATAAAACTAGGTAGGGGATAAATGGGCGACAGAGTGTCTTGCAGTTACAGTATATACAGTATTGATTGATTTGAGGAAAAGATCAATACAGGAAGAGATCCTATACCCTTCCTCCTCTTTATTACTGCTGTGTATCAGCACTCAGATTATCTGTCTATGTAGAATATTTATATGATAGTTTTATCTGAGAGATTGAAGGCCATTAGTATTAGAATCCTTCCATCAGAAAGGTATTATATATTTTAGTATCTTTATTAATAAAACTTTGTTAGCTTATGCTTTATGCCTCAAATTGTGAAATTTTTTAATCAGTTCTACAATTGTAGCACATCAAATTTGAAGCACTAAGAGAGTTTAAATATTATTTTATTTAAAATATGAGCTACTTTATCTTTCTATGCTTACAAATATATAAGCAACTGACATATAGATAAGATTTTAAACAGAAAACTTTGATACTTCTTTAGTATTCAAATAGTACAGTCAGTAATGGAGAAGTAATGGAAGCAACAGAATCAATGGAAGAGCTGCTGCCCCTAAAGGTTTTAAATTTCTGCATGGATATGTTAAGGATATACTGAGAAATTTATTTTTAAAAGTAAACTGTATTTCATTTCAATATGCAAATAAGGGTCTAACGATGGCTTCTCAAGCCATATTTCATACACTTGATTTGTTAATTGCAGGAGTTAGGGAAGCTCTTGATATAAATTAATCAGAGATAAATCATGGCCCTCACTACCCAGTATTGTATATGAGTTTCAATTTCAGATTAATTCACTGACAACAAAGCTGGTCTGCCCTATAAATCCAGCACCAGCTTGAGATCCTAGACTTCAGTAGAGTCTCTAGGATTAATTCCCCCAAAACTTCCACCTGAGCACCTCCAGTTGATGCTGAGGAGTGAGTCAACACGTGATATTTTGTCTCTTTTTAAAGTGTCTATATTGACAAAATAATAGTTTGTGTAATACACAATTTTGCTAGTTATTATCTTACTAGTGAGAAGATAATCTACCTTGAACATACACTTGTGTTAACAACTTTCATAATGAAAATAATATTTCTATTAACTCAAAAATGTAACGTAATATGTAATTTTTCCAATATTTACATCTTTTCATACAGTTCAGTATGAGACACAAAAAATGTAGAATTCCTGTAGAATTCTGTTTCTGTAGAACCCATGGCATAAAAATAGAAATCGGTCTCTGTAGGGTGCCAAAACCCTTTAAAAATCTTCAATCCAATTAATTCTGCAATTGCAAACAGAAGAAGAAACACAAACAGCAGTAACCTTGATATACTCTTTGCTGTCATATCTGCTTATTTGTCCTTTATCTAAAAAGGACACCAAAGTATTACATCTAACTTACTAGTCCAACACTGCAGTCATACTGGCTTCAATAGAGCTTTGAAGACACACAGAGAAATGTAGATAACAGATAACATCCTTGTATCAAGAACAGTGCAAGTACATCAAAAAGTACAGGTCTTTCTTTCTGTTCTTGCAAAATGGTTGAAAACTGCTCTTTCAGTACGCTTGTGCCAAGAAACGTAAAATACTGTCAATAGCAGCAAAATGGTTTTCTAATGGTTTTGAGGGGTATTTTCTGCTTTGATCTTTCCTTGTAACAAAAGTTGGTACTACTCTCTCCTTGTGAAACTGTAAATAATCAAAATCAATAGCAAGCTGATGGAGTCTCAAAGAAATTGAATAATTCCATGAATATATACTATTTTGACAAAATCAAAACACAGGCAATATCTTTTCTCTATATTTTTCAAAGAATTGCTTAACTAAAAGCCTTCTTCCTATCTCTTTTTTTTCTTTTTTCTTTCCCCATGATAAATGACTTTCTCTGATCTTCTAAGTATTATTCCTGTCCATTTTTCTGGATAGAAAAGTGGTTCAAATATCACACAATTGAACTGATCCAAACATTCCTAAAGCGTAAAAACATGCAGTAAGAAGCAAAAATATGAATTACTTCAGCATCTTAAAATACTAGGGGGCATGAGGAATGCTGTGGTTGATGAAGTACCTCCCTAATTCATAAAAGTGAAATTTTAAACTATTTTAAATCTTTCCAGTGTAACAGCCTTTAGAAAGTGTTTCTGCTTAGTGTTAATGTCATCAAAAGTGAGATATTTTTAAGCAATGAAGCATGATTGTACATTGATATAGCTACTGATGGTGTGGCATTCCTCTTTTTTTATTTATTTTTTGGTCACATTCCTATCCTTTCTTTCAAATACTCCCCACATTATTCACTGACTGTTCTTTGATGAACTCACATTTTAGAAATTTGCTCAAAAAAGATGCCATAAAAGGTAATAAATTCATTAATGGAAATACATTGGGAATCATGACCCTATAGAATCATTTAGACACTTCATGAATAATAGATAATCATTAATAAATTCTGATGTACACACAAGATTGCTGCTTGCTTTAATACTAAAAAGTGTCTCTCTCAATAAGAGGCCTGAAAAGGAGAATACAGCTGGATCCCTAAACCTATCAAGGTAAAATTAAATTTATATAATGCAATGAGGCAAGATAGAGTAGAGAATGTGAAACTTACAATGATTCATACTTAAAATGTAAAAATTTTCATAAATGAACATAAAATAATTCAGGTACTTGTTACAAATTATAGTCCCAGACTTGGGGGTAAGTATACTGATTATGGCATCATACACCAGACAAACTAAGGCTTTCTTCCAAAGTATGCACGACTGAGTATTTCTTTCCTGCTTGTCATCTATTATTTAAAAAATGCATTATTTGACTTCCATAAATTGGTAGGCATTCTGACCACTGAAGTCTTAAATGCATGGATGTTAACAAACTGTTAATAACAACTCTTACCAATTACAAGACATTGGAAAGATCACTACAATTCATTTTACTTTGTTACCATGTTTTTCAGGTTCTCTCTATATAAACAACTATATTTTTAACCTTCTTTTAGTATGGATCTTTATTGATCCATACTGCTAATTATTAATTACAATGAAAATAGTGTTTAGTATCCAATATATAAAAGTTAACCTTATGGTCAGTGCTGTATCTTCAAAACATCCTTTAAATATTTGGGGAACTCATTTTTTTATATTCATCCAATATGAAAAACTACATTTTCTGTCTTTCTAATTCATTCTTTCATTCCTTTGCCCAACAGGACCATCAAAATATTTCTCATATTAAAATCTATTTAATTTGTCCTAAAGCTAAACTATTAAGTCTTAAACTCACATCTGTTTCAATATTTTCTCTGTGGAATTACTTGCAATATTTCAGTCTTCTCTGGGAGAAGGACTTCATGCTAAGATCTACTAAATATATATATACATAATATAAACATGTAGATAAATATACTGAATCCATAAAGCACAGAAAGACACCAATTTAGAAACATAATCAGTGGAACTCAAACCTAACACAATGGTATATTGATCAGAAAAGAACTAATGGGATGATTTTTGAGGGTCTCTGTAATACTTCTCACTTTGAAATATATTTCTCACTGCTTATTTAGGGTGACTCATTTCTGAGGTAATAGATATGTTCTAAAGTTATTTCAAAAAGCAAATTTTATCTCAAATGTAGATTACAGAAAGGAAGAGATTGTTCAAAAGTGTTACTGTGGTATATACACTGTAGAATATATATTCAGTATTGTTTCCTGTTCTATCTTAGATATGTATCATTCAGGAGTTTTTAGGTCTTCACTTTTCCTTGCAGCTGGATTAGGATCTGATTCCAGTTACTTGGCTTAACATTAGTGTTCTTACTGAACATTTGGCAATCTGAGCCTTTATAGGCTTTCCTCATATCTTTTTCCTAAAAATTGAAGGTATTTCAGAAGCACTTACCTGGAACTAAAATCCTACCACTATTTGGAGGCTGTCATATCATTTATTGCAATGTGACTGTCTCCCAAAAGTAGAAATTAAACCTCAAAACTAAAAATGAAACCTTCTGTTTGAAACATACAGTATTTGTATCAGGATGTCCTCAGATATGTTTTCCTCACCCGTTTGGACCAGTTTGTTTTCTGTTTTCCACATGCACTCATCTCTGGGCTAAATTATTTTTTTCCTGAAGCAAAACATATTCCATGAGCATGAGATCCTCATTTTTTACTGTGTGAAATTCTTTGCTCTATTCACTTTGCTGTATTTTGCTTTGCTGAGTGAAATTGATGTGTTTCAGAGATGAATGTAATCAGGCTAAAGCATCTATACAAAATGTTGTCATTGGGAATTTTTTGTCCTAGAAGAAAGTTCTGAAATTTCTATATTTTTGAAATATCCTTAAATTTCCTGAAGTCTCCTCTGGAAAGTTACTTAGAACAAGACAACAAACAATGGAAAGCTCTACTGAATCACAGGCAAGTCTCCCAGGCTGGTGTGAGTCAGCTGTTGACACAGCTATCTAATGAATTTCTCTGACTTTTTAAAATATGTGAGTTTCTAATTTCATTTACTTAATTTGTATTTTTTTTCTTTTGAAAATACAGAATGAATAAATATCTGCAAGTGTTGCAGTCATAGTTCAGCTTACATCACCAGCTGGGAATTCACAATCAATTAATATGGAAATATTTGAAGAAAAAGTATTCTTGTAATTGCAAGTTTTGAAAATTATATTTGATGTGGAGGCTTATTAAATAATAGGCATCTGGTTTTCTGTAAGTTAATATGTTTCCATAGCAATAAGGGCAAACAGCAGAAACAACATGTATAATATCTTACAGGTTTACTTTCTTTCTCTCCACTGCTTGAGCAATAGAATTAAGAAGTTCTTAATAAAATTGTTCCATTTAAAAGTTGTCCTGTCTTGGCAAACAAAATCTGCATGAAAATGTTTGGTGACATCAAAATAAGTAAACTAGAAAATAGAGATGCACTAGAATCAGGTAATTAATATTTTGAATCTCCATGACAAAAAAAAAAAAAAAAAATTCTTCTATAACAACTAATAAAAGAACTGAAGGAGATGTTGACAATGGTATACAGCCCTGCAAAAACTATTCCTGGCTTGCTTGTTTATTGTACAGTGTCAGGTTGCAGCATAAGCAAGCATGGGTGCAATAAGTACCTGTACTGAAGCCTCTGGAAGAAAGATGTAGGCACAGCAGAGGAACAAGGCAGAAATTCTCAGTGACTTATTCAAAGTTATTCAAGTATATTTTTTATTTGTTGGTGAATTGCCGCAAAAGACAAGACCTTTTTAGTAATTGGTTCATAAGTTGCCGTTCCCATATTTTAGCCAGTCTTTACTGTGGATACTCATGTAAATTACTTAAAGAGATGTTTGTCTTAGTTATAATTACATAATTATATATATACTGTTTTTATTTTCTATTTGAATGCCTTTGCAAGTTGCATTTTGTGTCACACACTTCTGGATGGCTATACAAGCATTTTCAAACCAAATAATAATATAAAAGTACTCTGGTGAGTGAGTATTCCCAGCAATTTGTTTTCCACAGGTGAGCCTGAAAGCAAACATTAGATAGTATAAATTGTCATAGGAGACTGAAATTGAAGCAGGAATACTAAGCTGCTGGTATTCCTCTTGACTTTGCCTTTTACCTATCATGACAACCATTTCCTCTTTATATAAATTCCTATAAATAAAATATAAATTTTATAAATTTATAAAATAAAATAAATTTATAAATATATAATAATATATAATATATAATATATAATATATAATATATAATATATAATATATAATTATATATAATATATAATAAATATAATAAATTTATAAAATAAAATTTATATTTTATAATTTGCTAACCGAAGGGTAAATATTAACTTGCTACTGACAAATCAGAAATCTTGTTAGCTAATAAAACAGAAATGAAACAACCAGAACTAAATGTGAATAAAAGTATCTTGACCTTTTTAATTCACTCTGCCTAGGCTGTCCACCGCACAAATATCATTTCAAGTTAAATTCTCAAGTTATGAGTAGATATGCCTGAGGAAAAACAAAACAAAACAAAACAAAAAAAAACAAACAAACAAAAAAAGACATATAAGTGTGCATCAAGACCATTTTTAAGTAGGTGTATATTTTTTTTACAGAAAGTCATGCTAATTAAATAAATAAAAATAAATAACATAACTTCAACTTAATGGCTTGCAGTATTATCTTGATGATATCTTGTATGGAGTAGTGAAACCAGTTATAAGGTAGGGGAGAGGAGCTTTAGAAACCAGGAGTTACAGCTTGGAAACGTGTCACTCACAAATAAAAACACTGCTCCCTGAAGTCCCTCAGTTTATCATGTGTACTGGCTTATTTTCACTTACCAGTTGCTCTTTACTGAGTGATGATAATTTATTTTATTTGAATTTAGATTTTGAATTTGGATTATCAAATAGTTTGCTTTTACACTAACAGTATAAATGCATTCTAAATTGATCCACCCTGATTTCCAGTGCAACTAATATTTTGTTCTATAATTCACATCATATAGAGATCACATTCTGATGAAGCCCCTAAGGCAAGTAATCATACTTATACATAAGTTTGTCTGCAGTCAATGGAGAAATGTTTGTATGTAGTTTTTGATACTCTATGAATGGAAGAGTGTTAGAGAAGTACTACAAGTTTTCTGAAGGTAATTATGAAATATTTGTATCTATTTTTTCTTGATGAATAATAACTTTCTAATCAGATAATCTGCCTATTCTTATATGCCAGTACTTAATGAATCAAATGGATATCCTCTGCCATTTAATTCATAATATGATGAGAAGACTAAATATACTAAATTTAATGACACTTATTGATCAGATAAAAAAAAGGTCAATTTAAAAATAAGACTTGGTCATTTCATTCTCCCATTTTTCTTCTTCTTATCTCTTGTACATAAAAATAAAAAAAAAAAACAGGCTTGAACATACGTTTTTGAGATATAAAGACATTAACTGGGAGAACAAAATATCAGAAGAAACTTAGAAGATAGGGTCACTGAGTAGTCTATCAAGGCATTCACATTTTCAGAGCAAAGCATAATAAGACAATAACAATGATTTTTAATAAATGTTCAAAGAGAATAGGAAGTCCAATTTAAAAGCAAAAGAAAATATTAGTTCTATAATCCAAAATATTTCTCTAATTTTTTTTTTCTGAAGTGCAGATCATTAAGTTAAACTTGGCAGATAATAAACTGTTCTTGTCTAGAAACAGGCATGTACATGTCATGATTGTTAAATGTAATCCGAATTTTTTTTCAAATTATCAAGTGACAAATTTTTTTTACTAGAGCTGTAAATCCAGTCACTTTACTGAGATTTTCTGGGGTTTTTTTGTGTTTCTCTTTGACCAATGGAATGTCAATTAAAAAAAATGAAATATACGTACATATATGAAGAAGACAGAAAGGAACATTTCTGAAATCTTTAAAGTTTTTATCTACAGCACTTAAAAATAGCTGTTCAGTAGTCTGATCGTGTCTCCATTGATCTGCAAGGAAGGAACCAGTCAGGTGAATAATAACTTCATCTGCTGCAAGGTTTCCCTAACATCTTCATTTATTGCATGAATGCATCGTTCTATTAAATTCCCCTATCTTTTTCTCCACAAAGCAGTGAATACTATGCCGCCTTTTAACTTATCATTTCTAAGGGTAAATCCAGTTAATTCTTATCACAGATGGATGTATTTCGACACAGACTATCTCTAGGAAGTATGATAGTGCCACACCTCATGTGTACAGGCCATATCAGCATAGGTGTTGCAAATAAGCTCTCTGTTCCATACAAAGTGGAAAAAAAATCCTTCCAGGTTATAGATATAATATACCATTTGTGTTAAATGAAAAAGTTCACTTTGATACAGTAAGTTTCATGAATGTGATGCATTCACATTAGCTGAACTAACCCAGTCTTTTTAAATAATAACGGTAGCACAGAGGAATCTGTTAAATTACAGGTTTCTTATTAGATTGTTTTCTTTTGGAAATAATTGTCTCTCAAAATCAGAACAGAAACATATGTGGGAAAGAAAAAAAACTTCACAAATTCTCGTCTTGTTTCTCAAAAGTGGTGTGATAATTCCATATCAACAAAGTTACTTTATTATCCATCTTTTTAAAAGTAAGTAGTATGTGTATTGAAACATTTATAGATTTTTAAAACTGTAGTCTCAGTTTAATTTCAGAACTCAGGCTTCAGTTATTGCACCTGTATGTATTCAGTCATCTCCATCTTCAGGCACAAGCAGTTTTCCTATATAACAGCCTCAGTGCCATGGGTCACGGTGGCGAAGCCCAGGCTCCGCCGCCAGCGGCCGCAGAATGGCGTTGCAGCTGCCTCCGTTAGCCGGCCGTGACAAAAGCCGGCCCCCGCTGGTGATGGATCCCAGCGGGGAGATGTGGGGCGCCACACGCCAGCAGCTCCAGCGGTGATCAGCTCTGCGTAGCCTAGGCTCCTAGATACGAAATGGAGTTGTCGTCCTTAGGCCCCCCGACACCCACACACACACGCAAGCACACACCACACATATCACATTCAATAAGGAGAACACACTCGGGGGTCCAACGACTGACAACCGTTTATTGAGGGGCTAAACAGGGAATATATACACTTTGGGCGTACATGCAGGGGGGAATGATTGGATGAGRGTTGGCCACCCCTCATCCTCTCATTGGACCCCGCATGATCCCTGCTCCAGCTGACCCTCTGATTGGGGGTCCCAGCTCAGGGCGGGAGAATCCTGGAACTGTAGACTGTCTTGACATAACTGCAGGCCGTGCTGATTCTGCAAGGCCACCAAGATGTTGTGAACAAAGAGGCTAAGACACAGAACAAAGAGGCAAAGACTCTGAGAACAAAGAGGTAAAGACACTGAGGACAAAGTAGCAAGGAGCTTAAACTGTTGCATCTACAAGGACGCTTCAAACAAAGAAGTAAAGAGCTCAAACTGTGGAGCAAGCAGGAAAACAGGATCTCTAAGCATGGGAATGAATGAGCTCAACAGGATCGAGCAACCTGAGGGGCGATGGAGGGACTCACCGGTCCCTGCCGCCCCATCAACTATAAACACATATACATTAAGGGGAAATACAGAGGTTAACCAAATCCTGCTCTTATTTGAGCATTAACAAAGGATAAGGAGCTGTGCACTGCAACATCTCAGAAAGAGGGGAGAATCAAAAACACACAGAAATCAGGACAGGCTATTTCAGTTCAGCTATCACCTGAATAGAACAAGATCAGATTTTATGGTCCCCCTATTTGACAGAGTAATCAGGCATTCACTTTGAGTTTCAGGTTAACTGTACCTTGATTTCCTGCAACAAGCTGAATCCTGTCAATGTGAGCAGAATCCCTGACACAGGTATCAGAAGTCATTCTGGTAGTGCTTTTTAAACTGAGGTCCTAATAACTTGTAAGGCAATAACTTCAGCAATTCACAAGTAATTCCCAAGATATCATAAGCTTTACTTAGACTCCATCACTGTAATCAGTTTAATCAAGATTTATTTGATATGCAGATGGGTATTTTGTATATGCCAATATAAAATAGAGGTTTAAAAAGTAGACTGGCAGAGAGAAGGATGTTGGTTTATTTTGGCAGTTACACTAAGCAAATTATTTGCCTTTATGCTATTTCAAAATTCAATAATAGAAAAAAAAGTTCAGATTTCTGAATGCTTTTGCAACTGCAGGTGGGTATTTATTTTCCGAATTTTCAAATTCACTGCAGATGGCTATCTACAATCTTATTGTGAAAAATACTGAGCCGCACTCTCAAAGGAAGAATCCAAGATGGGTTTTTTATTTTCCATAGAATATTTAAATGGCCATAATCCTAACTCTGCAGGCATTTGATGTTACAAGAGAAGATTCTTACATTAAAATACTTAATATAATCACCAACACTAACAAAAATACAGATACTGTTTCATTAAAACAAGAAATATGACTCTATGTCAAGAAGAAGGCTACAGATTATCTGTCTCACCAAAGAATGATATTCATCTGCAAATGTAGACATATCATAATCTTTACACATTCTCCTTTAGTTCCCTCAGCACATATTTCAGCTGCAGCTGCAACTCTTACAGTAATGTTACACAGAGCCAGAAAAAATAACCAGTGGTATACAACAGTATGGTGAAATGTATCTCCACCAGGAAACTGGCAAAATGTGTACAATAGAAACTATCAGAAACTATTAGGAAAAAAAATGCTATTATCAAGATCTAAAAGAATCTAAATCTTATCAGAATTCTGACAGGATGTAAATTACCTCAGACTATCTTCGCTTACACTTACTTATTTGTATATTAACTGCACATAAAATCATGACCTCAGAATGCAGTGGTGAATCTAATACCAATACTAGTTATTAAAAAAAAAAAAAGCAATTCTTCATAATTTTAGGCTACAGCTTGATGTGACTTAATTTGCCTTGTTGGGCAAGGAGGAATTTTTAACACCTTTACCATATTTATGACAAAGATGTCTAGTCCACATTAATTCCAAATGGAATGAGTGGAAATGGCCAACTAGTTTATCCATTACCAGTCTGAAATTTAGGAGGATTTGAAGGTCAAAATGTTCTACTGTTATTTTTTCAATATTTGTTAATGGAGCAGGCTATCCTGATTTCTATTTAAGTATGCTTAAGTAATAGATAGGTGTGATTTTACTGATTTTAGAGACCTTAAAATTTCTTCCAATGTATTTTTTCTATCATAATGCATTTTGTCCAGAAGACACATAGGGAATCTCTGTCAGTAATACTTATGATTAATGATGTTAAGAAAGTAGATGGAAATTAATCTAATCTTATGTTTCTGATTACAGAACTATAGTTAGATAAATTTTCCCTTTTCTGCCTATTTATGCTCATTATTTAAAAGTGCAAATATTTTAAAACTTCACCAATTCAGTTAAATATTCTTCTACAGGTACAGATTAATAATGCACACTCTTCTTTTCATTGGAGCCAAAACTCTCACTTTCAAGCAGACTTTAATTAAAGAAGAAGAAGAAAAAGATTGTATTTAAATAATCTGTTAATGTATATAAGCATTGCACAATATATATATGTCATAGCTGTGTTTTAACTATTTTAATCATGGTAAACATACATTAGGATCTTTTAAATGCTACTTTACATTTTGTTTGTTGGGGTGGGGGAGTGTCAGGGCTCAAAAATTTGCCTACTCCAAAATGTAGGGAATGATACCGAATTATGGCATGGATCACTATTAAATAAGATATATGCTTTGAGAACTCTGCTGTGGTGGAATTTGACAAATTTGGACTTAGTCAGATAAAGAAAACAAATTATTAATGAGTCTTTGTTTGAAAGGGATATCAGCCTACGGTTGTCTTAAAGATTTTTACAGTCAAGAAATTAATAGATGAAATCCAATTCTATCATGTTCCTCCATTAAGACTGTTAGTGTTTTCTTTATTAGCAATAAAGATTGGTCTATCAACTTAATTCCCCTATTTAATAGTGTTAATATGGTGACCATATCTCGACAGTAACAGATGATTCCTGAGTAAGCTATAAATGAAAGAAGCTGATCAAGGAGATTATACTTGTCTTTTCTAATGAAAACAATAAAATTAAAATCAATCTTATAGCTTATTAGAAGAGCACAGACCAGTGGACATAAACTACTGCTTAGCTGTCATACCATGTATGAAATGTTTCTGTGTAAAGTGATTATACAAAAAAAAAGCCTTCTAGACCTCTCTATATATTTTTTTTCAGATTTATCACTCAGCAACTGAAGTAGTATTTTCCCCCAATTGCAGAAAAAAAAAATCAGATTTTTGTATCTGATCTGTACATCTAGCGCTAGGATTTTTTTCAACCGTTCAATGATCTGTCTCTTGACAGGAAAGTACAGGAAGAGTTCCTTTTAATTTTGTCAGGACAATTGTATGAAAAATATTCTTTGATATCATATGTGCAAATATAGCCCCAAAACAAACAACAAAAAGAAAGATGACCTCTGTTGTTATAGGGAGGTTTCTGATAGCTAGCAGTTCCAGAACTTTCTTTCATTAGGCTCTTTCATAGACCCAAAAGGTCATGGAAAGTTCAAAATTCTGTGAAGAAATAATTACAAGCTCTCAAATACAGATGCTGCTATCAAAAGTGTTTTTTCCTGTTGCATGTCACAGCTGAATGCATGCAGAGAGCTTGCCCAAGCTAGTCAGGAAAGACTACAGTAATAGAAAAACATCACTGGTAAAAAATATCTTTCTCTGCAAAATGTATCATACTTTTACTAAGCTAGTGAGACACAAGTAGAAGATGTTTCTTCTGTAAATATAAACAAGTGAAAATGATTGCTTAAAGACAGAATCTTGACTTCCTTAAATCCATCATCCAAGCTAAAATAATTAGCACCTTACAGAAAGGTCTGCATGGACTCAATGAACCCAGGTGGACAAGGAAACCATTTGTTCAAGACCAGAGACAAACTCAAAGATCAGATGCAAGTATTATTTAGATCTATTTATCCCACACCTATTTCTTTCTTAATTCTGATATTCACTGCCATTTTTCTCCATTTTGTTCCATTGTTTCAGTATGTGCAGCCTTCTGCACTTTTTCCTATAATTTTTCTTTATTGTTTTAAAAGTTCATAATTTTGGAAATGTTTTCTTCCCAATAATTCTGCATTTCACTTCTACTTTTGATTCAACTCAGTTTGTTTATTTTAAACATCGTAGGAAAAAGAATTGTTAACATTTTCTTCTTTTTTTCAAATGCACTTTTATTTTTCCTTTATTAGGTGATTACATAGCTTGCTATATTTCTATTTATTTCTATTTTGTTTTCACAACTACTAAGGGAAAAAGAAAAAAAAAAAAACACAGCAGCTGGCCATCTTTATGACAAAGGAGTACACTATTTAGCAGCAATTTTTCATTACATCTGAAATAGCTTTATATGCAGGCAGTAGCACAGGGAAATATTATTTCATAGCAACTATGGCTTTTCTCATGTGAGACTAACTTTAAAACTTGTAGAGATCACAAATGTGATTCCCTTCTTGAGGGGAAAATAGTCCTAGCTTCTCTGTAATGCCAGTTTAGACACTTTATTAATTTTCTCTCTGTTAGTTTTACTTACGGCCTTGGAAATCATGAAAATCCTATTGCTCGGGAAAGGTTTCAAACAGACATCTTGTGATGAATTGTCACCCATGTGTGAGTCATATGTATTTTAACACCCTGGCTCATTGTTGATTTCAAGATGAGTTATCAAGACTTTACAGTGGGGGTTTCTTCACGTGGGGCATTTTGTTTACAAGATTCAAACTAATGAAATAGCCAATATCAAGGGAGAAGTTATCACACAGAAAATACAAATTACTCAAAAACACAGGAAGAAAAAAAAAGATGAAGAATTGAACATTGAATAAATATATACAAACAGAAGATTCAGCATCTAAGCAACGTGTAAAGATTCCATTTTCTTGATTTATATACAACTCTGATAATTATACCTACTAAAAAGACTTTATGAATTTTATTTCAAAGATAGGATTGATTTAAAATCAATATGAACTTCTTATAAAAAGGTTTTCAATGAGTTAGTTACACAAAAAATTCTTTTGCCAAGTACACAGTATCTAAAAAAAAAACCAAAAGAGCTAAAAAATTAGTTAGCAAAATGTTTGGACTAGTGGGCTGATAAAATTGCTTGCCTGAAAAGATAACAGTTGAATATGCAAACTGACAAAAATTTAATGGTAAATTAATGCAAATTAATGTAATTTAACAGTAATTTAATGCAAAATTAGCAGAAAATACAGGAATATCTGGACTTCAATGTTAAAATTCACTATTTTCAAGGAAACAATAATTAAATTGTACTTTAACAAATACATTTTCAAATGTGTTTCAAATTAAAATGAAAAAAAACCTATGTAAATAGTAATAGCATATATGCAATAAAATGAATGAATGTAAAAATTCTGTATATGGTATACCTGCACTGAATTTTTATACTCCACAGTAAAAGCTGAAGGGATTTATTTCAATGTATGTGTTTAATACTGAAGTTTTCAGTTATTAATTTTTTTGGAATGAGGTTTTAGTAGTCTAATATAATTGAACACACGTGAGTTTTCCTTTCTCTTGTGATAAAAGGCATTTCTCCTGCATAAATTATCTTTCTAATAACAAAATAATTTCCACAGTTTTACAAATGCACATAGCAAACACAAATGCTCAGCTCAAATCATTGTATTAGCCATGCTGATTACCTGTAGGTTTGCAGGTCGTTTTGCTACATTCTTCTCAATATGTTCTACAAGTTAATTATCTTAATGACCATGTATATGCCTAGAATGGAAATGGTAGTACAAAAATATTTCAGATATTTCAGAAATGTACTTTGTGATTTGCTGGTCCTTAATAAGATACACTGAACTTAAAAGTATCCTATGCCTTTTCATGACTCTTTCAGACACACATGAACTGTAGCACACGGTGTGTGTAGCAGGATCCCCTGCCTTAGTAACAATATCTCATCTACCTCACCAAACAGAGATGTCCCAAATATCGGTACCTGAGGCAAAGGAGTCTACGTGCAGAAAAATATTTGACATTTCACAGCCTTCTCAGAGAAGACTTATTTATCTGGCTTATTTATTCAGTTCTGTAAAAAATTATAGAGAAAATATTTGCTGAGGTTTCACTTCAGTTTGTCTCCTGTTAAATATATTCCATAAACCATAGAGAATGATTAGGTCAATTATTTTTCTGTGTTGCCTATTTCCAATTTTTCCAATGTGTTTGGTTCAGGAAGAAGCAGGAACTCCAAACAGATCCATGTGGAAAGAATACCTTTTTCCTCAATACCTCAAAATAATACTTTAAAACAAACAACAAAAAAAAATGAACACAACTGTGGACTGAAAAAATGAAAATGAAAGAATATTCAAGCATTTCTCTGATTATTGAAACCTTCAGGGGATACTAAGAAACTATACTTTATTATGCACACAAAAATATATTTATATTTTAATTAGTGATTTTGTGCCTTGCTAGCATCAGTAGGAAGCATATTTCAGTGATCTATGCCACCCCAAGGCAAGAGTCATTTTGAACAGCGGGGTAATCCCAGAAGTACAGTTAATCAATAGGAAAGCAACCACTCTTATGGCTTCAGAATTGTGTTATAAGGATAATTAAGACAAATTTCTTGCTCCAAACTAGTCACTTTTTTTTCTTACTCAGTATTTTCTTGAGGAAAAAATATTGATGAATACAAACTGCCAAAACACATACATCTTGCTATAAGCTATTTGATAAAAAGCTCAGCTTGCTTAAGAGAAAAATCATAATTTGCCACACTTTTTTTTTTTAAACTATATAGAATTTTGCTTTTCACAGCATAAGTAGCTGATTATCATATGGCATATTTCTCCTAAAGCAACATGCCAATTTACACAATTTACTCTAGCCACATTTTTCAAGCCAAACTCTTTTTTGCCTTTATCAGTTTTTATTCCAATGAGTGTTAATGGGTAATTTCTTATACATTACAATATTTTTGCTTCATCAGTCAAAATTCAAAACTTCTTTAATAGTGAAGCATCAAAAAATTAGATTAAAAATGAAACTCCAGTTAAAATTTTGCATCAGTTATGAGATTGCTTAATCACAGGTCAGTGATAGCTTCTTCAGTCTACTTGCTTCACTCTGTATGACAGTATTTGAGTGTTTCTCTTTTTTTCAGTTTCTTGCTGAAAGTTCTTTTAGTCCAACCTAATATAGCCATGCAAACAAACATACATTTCAAAGATGCAAGAATAAGGTGCATAGAGATCAAGATAATTGGGAGAAAAAAAAAACCCAAACTCCTCTCAAAGAGCCAAAACAAATTAACATTTTTTTTATTAATATAACTGAATGAAAGTCCCAGACATAAACAAAGTGTTTCAGAAACATAAACTAAACTTGATAGAACATTAATGTTCTATCTAATCTATCTAATGTTAATGTTCATTTTTTCATTACTAGTCGGAACTGCATTCTTTAGCCTTTAAGGGAAATTTTAAATTTCCATAAACCCACTCAAAAACATCTTCAGTATCTTTCATAATTTATAATCACAGCAGGGAAAGCATTTCAAAACATGAGCATATAATTATGCCATGCCCACTTTTAAAACATCAGAATTTGACTCATGATTTTATTATGAGTTAAGTCTTCAGTAAAATGGATAATGTGCAGTGTTAACTTTGAATAGACATCTAAAATGAGAACTTAAAAAATAAAGCAAAAAATACACAATTCAAAGGACAATGGTGAGAACATTATGTTTTATTGGAAGAAGCAGGGGAGTTGACTTGTTTTTCCAGATACTCTGAATATCATAGGTGGCTGAAAGAAATAATGAAACTCAACCATATTGGAATTAACATCTTAAAAATATATTGGTTGACAAGAGGTAACCTAAAGCCATTTGGTAAATTTTTAATCAATGCTTATTAAAAATTCTGTTTGAGGACTGCCAGTAGTAAACAATGATTAGATTGCAATTAGAGCTTTTAAAAGAAAGCCTACCATGTGAAGTAACTTTTATGACAAGGCTTCCACTAAGTTGCTCTTAAAGCAATAGAATCATCATAGAATCATAGAATCATAGAATGGTTGAGCTTGGAAGAGACCTCTAGAGATCCAACCTAGATCTAGTCCAATCCCCTGCTCCAGCAGGGACACCCAGAGCACGGGGCACAAGGTGACATCCAGGCAGGTTTGAAAGACCTCCAGAGAAGAAGACTCCACAACCTCTCTGGGCAGCCTGTTCTAGGGCTCTGTCACCCTCACAGGAAAGAAGTTCTTCCTCACATGGACATGGAACTTCCTGTGTTTTAATTTCTACTCATTACCCCTTGTCTTATCACTGGCCACCACTGAGAAGAGCTTGGCCCCTTAGCCCTACAATCCTGCCTCAAGTACTTAAGACATATTAATGAGATCTCCATTCAGTCTTCTCCAGCCTAAACAGGCTCAGCTCATTTAATCAATCTTTCTTCATATGATAGGTGCTCCAGTCTCTTAATCCTCCTTGTGACTCATTGCTGAACCCTCTTGAGAAGCTCCACATCCCTCTTGTCCTGGGGAGTCCAGAACTGCACCCAATACACTACGTGCAGCCTCACCAGAGCTGAGCAGAGGGGCAGGATCCCCTCCCTTGACCTGCTGACAATGCTCCTCCTGATGCAGCCAGGATCCTGTTGGCCTTCTTATCCACGAGGGCACATTGCAGGTTCATGGTTAGCTTGTTGTCAACCAGGACTCCCAAATGCCTCTCTGTGGAGCTGCTTTCCAGCAGGTCTACATCTAATCTGTCCTGGTGCCTGCGGTTATTCCTCCCCAGGTGCAGGATCCTGCACTTGTCCGTGCTGTACATCATGAGGTTCCTCTCTGCTCAACTCTCCAACCTGTCCAGGTCCCTCTGAATGGCAGCACAGCCCTCTGGAGGGTTGGCCACTCCACCCAGTTTGGTGTCATCAGCAAACTTGCTCAGGGTGCACTCTGTGCCTTCATCCAAGTCATTGATGAACAAGTTGAACAGCACTCGGCCCAGCATTGATCTCTAGGGGACACCCTAGGCCCACAGGCCTCTAACTAGACTCCACCCCATTTATCATGACCCTCTGGCTCTGCCATCCAGTCAGTCCTTGATCTACCTCACTGTCCTCACGTCCAATCCACGCTTCTGAAGCTTTCCTATAAAGATGTTGTGAGAGACTGTTTTGAAAACCACACTGAAGTCAAGGTAGACAACATCCACAGCTTTCCCATCATCCATCCATCCATCCATCCATCCATCCATCCATCCATCCATCCATCCATCCATCCATTCAGTCACCCCATTGTAGAAGGCTATCAGGTTTTCAAAAACAACTTCCCTTTAGTGAATCCATGCTGACTAGTCCTGATCACCTTCTCCTCCTTGATATGCCAAGAGATGGTCTCTAGGATGAGCTGCTCCATCTGCTTTCCAAGAAAAGAGGTGAGGCTGACAGGCCTGTAGTTTCCTGGCTCCTCTCTCTTGCCCTTTTTGAATACTGGAGTGATGTTAACTATCTTCCAGTCCTCCAGTACTTCCACCACCACCACCATCACCCCTCAAAGATGATGGAGAGCAGCTCAGCAATAACACCCACCAGTTCCCTCAGCACTCTCAGATGCATCCCCTCTGGACCCCTAGATTTATGGCGTCCAGTATGCCTGAATAATCTCTAACCCAATCCTCCTCCATGAGCGGAAAGTCCTCGTCTCTCCCGGTTATCTCTCTTGTATCTGGGCTCTGTACTTCCTGGCGACCAGCCTTAGCAGTGAAGACCAAGGTAAAGAAGGCATTTAGTAACTCTGCCTTCTCCACATCCTCCATCACCAAGGCACCCTCCTCAATCAGCAGCAGATTAACATTTTCCCTAGTCTTCCTCTTGCTGCTGGCATATTTATAGAAGCCCTTCCTGCTGTCCCTGATATCTCTCACTAATTCTAATTTCAAGCTGGCCTTGGCCTTCCGACTGCCCCCAGCCCTCACATTTCCAAATAGACTATTTCTGCTGGTTAGTATCAGGTCTAGGAGCTCCCATCCCCTTGTTGGCTCTTAATCCACCTGTATCAAGAAGTTATCTGCAATGTTCTGCAGGAACCTTCTGGACTATCTGCTCCCAGCTGTGTGATTATCCCAGCAGACATCAAGGTGGTTGCAGTCCCCCATAAGAACCAGGGCCTGTGTCTGCAAGGCTTCTTCCAGCTACCTGTAGGCGACTTCGTCCACCTCCTCATCCTGGTCAGGAGGATAAGCAATATTTAAAAGATTGCTTTAAAAGCAAAGAAATAAGCAATATATTATCTAAAGAATTTTGAAGAAATGTTAATGCAGTTGGAAATAATTCATTCCACTTCAAGGCTTTATATTGTAGTTTCCAGGAATAGAAATTTCCTCAGGAACAGGAGAGAAATGGCAAAAATAACTCACAACCTGGTTTGGATCTTACTAGTACATCTATCAATATGAATTTATTTATTTCAGTACACTTACTGTGAAATCAGCACCTAGAAGCACTTCCAAAGACAACTAATGTAGACTTTCATCTTGTTTGCCCTTAAAGATAGGACACCTGTTTCACAGTAAAGTTTGTGGTTTTTTTCTTGATGTATAATCAAAAATAGTATAACACTTTAAGTGACTTCTTATGTAATATTTTTAAACAGGGTAAGCTTCTTAATTTTTTTAAAAAAAAACCTATTTTGTGAAATTTATAGCTTTAGCTATACTAGGCAAGGTTTTGTAGTCACCTGCAATGCTGAGATAAAATTCCAACTTTTGAAGACAAAGTTAAGGTGAATCCTCAACTTAGAAGAAGATTGGTAATCTCTTCTTGTCCAGATGACTTATTTTGTGTCTCTCTAAGAAGCTAGAATTGTACTTTTGCGAAAGCTCAGGACAGATCATCCTTGAGAGAAGCAATCAGCCCATCCTCTAAACCTAAGTGAGTTCCAGAAAGAGCTACTCCACAGAAAAACAGTTCTATCATTCCCTTTCTTGATACAATGAAAAGGAAAGAGCTGATTGTGTGCTCTTGGACATGGACATTTTTATTTGTGAGATTTACAGTATTAACAGTTGAGAGATTACAGTTGGGAGGCTAGGGAGAAGAGATTAAGATTCTCCTATATCCTTCTCATTTACTCCTCAACTACTGGTTACTCCAGCTAGCCTGATATGTGCTTGGGCTTCAGGCACATTTGTTTAGGGAGCTATGTTTTTGGATCACCTTTCAAGGTGACTAGCACTTTATACGTGCTGCACACTGAGCCTGTGTACCTAGGGTTAGGACTCTGCTTTCCAGTCCAGACACTGAAAACTGAGAAATTTTAGTCTTTTTCTTTTTTTTTTTCTTTTTTTTATGTTAAAACATTTTTAATACTTTTCAGTTTCTGGACCTCACTCTTTTATAGTAGAGCTCAGTTGGGCATTCTAAACTAATCTTAAAGTAGAAATACTGAATTAACAAAAATATCAGTCTCATGAAGTAGATGTAGAAATAATCAGATTATTGTGTTCAGTAACTACTAATATTGTAACTGTTCTATATTTCATATATTTCTATATATGATTCTTCTCCAAAAAGAAGTGCAAAAATACTCAGCATGGGAAGAAAAATAGAGGAAAAAAAGTATTAATGTGAACAATTCAAAGCTTGTGGAAAACAAAACACACCTCTTTTACCTTTTTTTTTTTTCGGATTGGCAAATAAAATTATTATTTCTTACAGAATCTAATTATATATTTTTCTTTTCCTAAGACATATTGTAACAACAACAACAAAAAAGATATATTAGAGCAGAATCCTTTTAGCTTCTGCATCATTACAAAACTCCCAAAATATATGTACATTTTATCTCAAAGGATAGCATTCTGGCACATGCTGCACAAGGTAAAATGAGGGGGTCTCTCAGGTCGCTGTGCAAAACGGATTAACAAATGGAAAACTTCTGTTATAATATTCATAAACAAATGTTAAGTTGAGGAGAGAATAAGCTAGGTGCCAGGAATGTGATGGCATGCATTATTAAACAGGAGCTCACAAAGGCAGAATATATTAACATATTGTCCAACTTTTGTGAAACTTATTCAAGTAAATGCTCTTTGGGGTTTTAGCAGGTGTCTATCCTAGAAAACATTGAAGGATTTGACACAATAGTAGCATAAGGAGCACAAAATATGAGGTATACATTTGCTATAAGCAAACTGCTGAATTTTGGCATCCAAAAGGGATTGCAAACATGTGTTGTACAGTGTGCCTAAGGGATTAGAGAGTGTTTGTACACACAGTGTATGAGGACACATCACAGATTTGATTATATGGCATATCTTGATGCACATGTATAACAGACTGTATATGTCAGATCACAGGAAGGACCCAAAATGCTTTTATCTGGTTA
This sequence comes from Eudromia elegans, assembly GCA_003342815.1. NCBI lineage: Eukaryota > Metazoa > Chordata > Aves > Tinamiformes > Tinamidae > Eudromia > Eudromia elegans. The sequence goes on from PTEX01000292.1 coordinate 549,207, forward strand.
ACTATTTTAATTTCCTTTGGTGCCCATCACCACATTATTTAGAGCTTACAATAATTAGGCAAGCACCACCTGTGGTGTGCAAAGGAGAAGCTTAAATCTCTTCAGCATTTTTTTTCAACTTTACAGCTAACTCCTAGAGTAATTAATGTTTTGCATTTATGGATGCCATGCTGGAGTGTCTAATCAATAATTAAAGCCATAATTTCAAAAGCCATAAAAGCACTCTTCAAATACAGTTTCACTAAATTACAGAATTTACCAGCTACTGAGTGACAGTGGGCTATTACAAATAATTTACTTATAAAACCCACTGATGTTTCTTGTAACCAATATAATTTTGCAGATGAAGAAAGGATGTTGATTTTGTTTACTCACTCCATTAGTTTCTCCTCTGCAAGTAATATTTCCTCCTAGAAACATTCCTTTAAAATACATTTTTATATATTTAAAAATCATTCAAAATATAAAGAAATCCTTCTGTAGTTAAAATACTCTATTAAACATAAAAAATATTTGAGGATTCTAGCATGTATATTTATTATTTCAGGTGGCAAGCCTTTTTCATGTCATTAAGGCAACTGTCCTTGAGGGTCAGACTTGATTACAACTGAATAGATGTAAGTGACTGCAAAGAGAACAAGTGAAGGAAGGTTATTGCTATCCCATTTGATTACATGCTAGGTTTGGAACATTGGGTTGGCAACCCATAAACTGCACAGAACACAGCTTTTTCATGAAGGCCAGATAATTGAACCATTATTATGTCTCATTCTTGGATGAAACCACAAGTGATGTAGGTAGGAATTAATAACTATGCTGTTAAAGACTCCTGCTTTGTCTTAGAAGGAAATACAGAGGCTGGTTTTATATTAACATGAGAAAGACTTATGAAAAAATGTGAAGGCAGTATTAATTACAAGGAAGATTGTAATCACAGTTCTTGGTGATTTATATTATATATAATTCCACTGACTTCAGTTGAACAGTCTCCACTTTTCACTACACTTGAAGAAAAATTAAACATTTATGTAGATAATTAGAAAAAGAGCTATAGGACATAAGTTATTACTAAGTGGTGGAGAAAAGAGGCAGCATATAGAGCAGTCTATTTAGTTGTATCATATTCTTTAACCTGTTGTTAATTGTTGCTCATAGGAGAAAAAAAAAAAAAAAAAGAAAGAAACAGGGAAAAAAGGCTTCTAACAAGGTATTCAGCCATACCCAAAATGAAGTCAGTTCTGAAAATTCATAACCTGTGAAACAATTAAATATGCATCTTCAAGCTAGTAAGAAAGTAAGGGCAGGTTTTCAGTGAAAGAAAAAATATAAGCCTCCAAAAATATTATCAAAATCAGAAATTACAGAATGGATTGTAAGAAATAATAATAATAATAGTAATAAAAACAAACACTGTATTTTACTTTACTGAAACAGTTATCCATGTGTACTTTGGAATATATTTTGTACCTAAAAGAGTATGTGAAAAACAGCCAGAAAATGGAAGTTATGGCCATACTAATTAGCAGAACATCACAATACTTGCTTTTCTTATTAGATTTTCAATTGTATTTGCGAGTGACTGTTTAAGGAATTAAATTATGCTATGTAGCAAAACATATAAATCAAATGTTAAACTTCTTTGGTTGTTGCAACTCCACCTCACTCCTGTGGTTGTGCATTGTTTTTTTGTTGTTGTTGTTTTGTTTTTTTTCTGATTCATCAGAGATTGATAAATATTTGCATAGGAAAGTAAGGAAAGGGAAAACAAAACACAACTTTAAGAAGATCATTCTTTTTAAGGTGTCCATGAAATACACACAAATTAGCACATTATAAAACTATAAGTGGAGTGATTTGAATAAGTACATTACATTTTGTACTGGGAAGTATGCAATAATACCTGTATGGAGGCTTTCAGGAAAAAAAGCAATTGTCTGTAAATACAAAATTTACAGATGTAAACATATAATTTCAAGATGTGGGGTGTGAAGTGGAGAAAAATCACAGAATGTCAGCATGATTGAGGTTGGAAGGGACCTCTAGTAATCATGTAGTCTATCCCCCTGCTCCAGCAGGAACCCCTAGAGCACAGAGCACAGGGTGGCATCCAGGTAGGTTTGGAAGATCTCCAGAAAAGGAGATTCCACAGCCTCTCTGTTCCAGGGCTCTGTTGCTCTGACAGAAGATATGAGGAGTTCCTTATCATATGGAGATGAAACGTCTTGTGTTTCATAACATAGGGGTTTTTTTCAGAGAATTTGTCAGAGACTGATGTCAAGGATTATTGAACTTATAGAAGTCCATTTTGTGATAACTTAAATGTGTGTGTGTCCACACATCTCTGTAAAGCAAATACCTCATTTTATTAGCTTCACCACCTTTTCTTCACTATTTCATGACTTCTTTCTACAACTTACACACAGGCCACATACCTTCATTATCAAAGTCCTTCACAACTAGTCTTCATAGATGTTTTCACTGTATCTGCCATACTTATAACTCATTTGTTTCACTTTGTATGGCCAAGGATATTGGCTTTGTAATGATATTTTCAGCTATATTTTTGTCTGTTTGAAAATCTTATTTTTCACTATGAGGAAGTACAAAAGAAAAAAGTGCAAAAATGCCTCTGTTTACTCTTTCAAATACACTTCTGCTTAAAAATCTTATCTACAAATATCTAAACTTCTGGGAGGTTAAGATCTTTTAAATATTTTCTCACTGTTTCTTTATGCACTTCCATCTGTTTGTATCCATATGTTGTCAGTTTTTACCTCATTGTATGTTACCCATTTGGGGCTTTTGTTCAACAATGGAGCAAAGTTATATCTTGATACCTAATTAGAATACCCAGAGAACATGCTGTAAGTTAAAATATGAATAATTATCTGTCTCATGATATTTATAGTTCAGTTGTGCTCAAGGACAGTTAGTTCTCTCAATTGTACTTTAGTTCATAGAAGCAGGATAAATAAGTACCATCTGAAAAGCACCCAACAGTACAGCAGCAACTTAAGCAGATTCATAAATTTTCACATTTCCCATGGATGTAGAGAAAAAACAAAAGTAAAGATGCAGCAAATGAAAAAGTATATAACCAAAAGATGATTCTGCTGATCTGATACTCTTAGAACTCTTTTACTTCTATTATCTCCCTTTTTGTTTGATTTCAGACTGCATTTTGCATGCATGATTGCCAGATAAGACCAACACAACAGAAAATCGTGATGAAATTGTGGTAACAGACTGTGACCTGCTACTAGTACCTTTAATTTTAGTCATGGAGAGAAAGAAGTAAAATAACCAAGGAGCAAAAACAGATCTTTACTATAATCTTAGAGACTAAAGAAGACAAACATCCTGAATTTTCATAGAAAACACTAGCTTGTCCACAGGGTTTAGATTCAGTGCCTTTTTCTAAGTATCTTTCCTTGGTAAACACAGTAATATATGGCCATTTTTACAGTTAATTGAGTCATTTCCCTATTCAGATCAGTGAACATGGTCGGTTTAGTAAAATACGCATTTATTTTTAGACTGGATTCCTATGCACCCAGTAGCTGTGTTTTTTCTCTCTGCCAATTTCTGTTTCAGAGTAGCCAAAAGCAAAGAGCATAACATCCTCTCAGTTGTCTTACAGAATTCCTGTCACTATTTCTAGTCTTTTTCTCCTAAGTGTATTTCATTTGCAGTATCGTTTCCATTCTCACTCCTGAATGCCTGGAGTATCAGGAGTGGATTTACTGTTTTGTAGAGGCATTTTAGCAGCTGTTCTGCCTCTGTTGCTTAGAGAGGTGCCAGTGTGCTCAGCCCATACAGGCAGCTTGATGGGTTTACAGATGGAGCAGTGCACCTTGAACCAAATGGGCTCCACAATTTTCTAAATGCTGAAAACTTCAGCACATATGGGAATGAAACAATAAAAACAAAAATACCTAGGTTTAATGACAAAGCTGAGGATGTTGTCCAAGGCTAAGTGTTTCACTGCTTGGGGGGGAGGGGGGGGGAAGGCATTTCTTTAGTGACACTTCTGCTGCTCAACTTGTTCATCAATGACTTGGATGAGGGCACAGAGTGCACCCTGAGCAAGTTTGCTGATGACACCAAACTGGGTGGAGTGGCTGACACTTCAGAGGGCCCTGGACAGGTTGGAGAGTTGGGCAGAGAGGAACCTCATGATGTACAACACGGACAAGTGCAGGATCCTGTACCTGGGGAGGAATAACCGCAGGCACCAGGACAGATTAGATGTAGACCTGCTGGAAAGCAGCTCCACAGAGAGGCATTTGGGAGTCCTSGTTGACAACAAGCTAACCATGAACCTGCAATGTGCCCTCGTGGATAAGAAGGCCAACAGGATCCCGGCTGCATCAGGAGGAGCATTGTCAGCAGGTCAAGGGAGGGGATCCTGCCCCTCTGCTCAGCTCTGGTGAGCCTGCTCATGGAGTACTGAATGCAGTTCAGGGCTGCCCAGTAGACGAGGAACATGGAGTTTCTCAAGAAGGTTCAGCAACGAGTGACCAAGATTATCAATGGACTGGATCACCTACCATATGAGGAGAAGTTAAACAAGCTGGGCCTGTTTAGCCTAGAGAAGAGAAGGATGAGAGGGGATCTTATCAACATGCACAAATTCCTGAGGTATGGTTATAGAGAGAAGGGGGCTAAACTGTTTACTGAAGTGGCTGGTTATAGGAAAAAGGGCAATGGTTTTAAACTGAAACACCAGAAGTTTCATCTCTAGGTGAGGAGGAACTTCATTCCTGTGAGAGTGACAGAGCCCTGGCTGCCCAGAGAGGTTGTGGATTCTCTTTCTCTTCCAAACCCATGGGATGCCATCTTGTGCCATGTGCTCTGGGTATCCCTGCTGGAGCAGGAGGTTGGACTAGATGATCTTTAGAGATCTCTTCCAACACTAAGAATTCTGTGATTCTGTAAAGCCCCAGGTTCAGCAAATGGTCTGCTTTCAATTCCTTTTCCAGCATTTCCTAAACTTTTTTTCTATTTCTTGATGTTTCTCCAATGCATTTGTTATATCCATCTGTGCCTACTTAGCTAGATGCTATTTGTGATATAAAATCTTTTTTATTATATACCATACACATAGTATACGTATGATACACAACATATATATGTCTATAGTGCATATTTCTAGCACAATGCTGACAGGAGTAACTGCAGCATGTTACAGAATCACATAATCACAGAATCTCAGAATCTTTAGAGTTGGAAGGGACCTCTAGAGATCATCTAGTCCAACCCCCCTGCTCCAGCAGGGACACCTAGAGCACGGGGCATAGAGTGGCATCCAGGTGGGTTTTGAAGATCTCTAGAGAAGGAGACTCCACAGCCTTTTTGGGCAGCCTGTTCCAGAGCTCCATAACCCTCATAGTAAAGAAGTTCTTTCTCACCTCGAGATGAAACTTGCTGTGTTTTAGTTTAAATCCCTTAGTTTAAATCCCTTTTTAGTTTAAAGCCCTTTGTCCTATCACTGGCCAGTACGGAAAACAATTTAGCTCCTTCTCCCTACAATCATTCCTCAGGAATTTGTACCTGTTGATTAGATCCCCTCTCATCCTTCTCTTCTCTAGGCTAAACAGGCCCAGCTCATTTAACCTCTCCTCGTATAGTAGGTGCTCCAGTCCCTTGATCATCCTTGTCACTCATCTCTGGACCCTGTCTAGGAGCGTCACATCCCTTCTGTCCTGGGGAGTCCAGAACTGTACCCAGTACTCCAGGTGTGGCCTCACCAGGGTTGAGTAGAGGGGCAGGATCACCTCCCTCAACCTGCAGGCCAATGCTCCTACTGATGTTAATCATATTCTTTAAAAATGGAAGAAAAGTTCAGTCTTTTCGTATTTATCACTTTTCCCCTATCTTTCTAGTGAGTAGCATTACATGTTCCAGAGCAGTTTTATACCATATTATTTATTGTGCCTTGTCTCCCAGTACTTCACCTTTTCAACAAATACTGAAAGCAATTTAGTATTTTCTGAGTAACTCATTTACATTGCAGATAATCAAAGCACACCATATAAACTAAAAACTAATTTCTGTTAACTGATCTATAATAAAAGGTTTTGGTTAAGGGCTAAATATTTTAGTTAAAGACTAAATAACAAGCTAAAACTATCCACTTGCCATGTTACAGCTCTCAGTTCATACTCTTAACTCAAGTTATCTGCAGTTAAGAAATTAATCTGCTTAACTATTTCAAATATCCTACTGAGTTTTCAGAAAATATTTGTTTCTTATATCCGCTGATGAACATTCACAGTTTATTTATTGCTAGAAGTACAGTAAGACTACAATCCAGCTTTTATCCAATCAAATGGACAGCAAGAATAAAAATATTAATTTGTGCTGTCAAGCAGAAACAGCTCCCTTTTTATTCAGTGTAAACATATGTGTAAGAAATACAGAGAGAAGACTGACGACATCTCTGCCACAAGAGTAAGCATTCTGAAAAGATATTAAGCTCTAATGATGCAAACGATATGCAAATTTTCTAAAGCTGGTGGAAGAAAAATATATTGCAAAAGATTAATTCTATATGGATAACATAAATAAAGGCATAGTGACATCTTCACTGTCTTTTTTTGTTAGATGAAGATGAACGAAAATGGCAATTCTGATACTGCAAAATACTCACTAAAATCTATTGCATTAATTTGTGTTTTTGTCTGAATTCATTTGAAAACCCTTCTCCTTGGCAGAGGTCAAGGAATGAACAATACCCCAGAAGTCTTATCTAAATTGAGTATTAGCTTCATTTTCATGAATTCAGTTTGTTACTCTCTCTTAGCTCAGAGGGAGGAATAGTGTTAATCTTTCTAGTCCTCTTATCAGATATCAGCAAGACAGTGTCATGAGCATACAGGTAAATAAAAGATTTATCAAAATTGAAAGAGAGAAATTATATGCAGACTCAAAGAAAGGAAAAGGCACTTAAACAACTTCAGCACTGAATGTGGCATTTGAAAAATAAATCCATCTGTAGTTTCAATTTGTTGCCTCTCTTTCCTAAATAAGATTGCAATCACAACAGTGCTAACTTACTAAATACCAAACAGAGACTTGCTATACTAGATATCATAATGACCTTGTGTATATATAAAATGGTCTCTGGATGGAATGTCAGTGCTTTATTTCAGCCTCTTATCTGAGGAGGCAAATATTTCATTTGTAAAATGAGAGAACTAGAAAGGCATCCATACATGAGCAAGGACCATTAAATAAAAGTGAAGGAGAGAATGGACAAAAATACAGCTGAGAGTATTACTTGTAATAGAGAGGCAAAATTTATTCAGGAATGAATATATCCAAGTCAATTAAAAGATTAATTTCTTACCCTGTGGCTACTATGAACTCTTTTTTCATAATAAGACTTTGACCTCTGACAGTCATTAGGAAGACTTAATACTACAGTCTTTCCAACCCACCATAATTTCTCTAGCTGTGCATGAAAAAAAAAAAAGCCAACCAAAATACTGTAGGTTTAAAGAAATACTATTACTATTCAGAATTTCTCAAAAAAGCAGAATGAATAATAAATAATATAGAGTTATTTGGAACTGTCAGAGAACAAGGGTCATTCAAGGAAATCAGTTAGCAATTCTAAATATAGTGTATCAGCCCTCTATCAATATAGTGTCTTTTATTTTGGAGACAATAAATCATTACATGCTTTTAGCCATCTACCAACATTCACAAAGGAGAAGCACCTTGGAGAGGGTTTGAAATTCTAGAAAGAAGGTTAAAAAAACCCATGAGTTACCTATCAATGTTGATGAAATAGTGCAAATAGCACTGTTAATATGATGACTTCGAAATGAATGTTTCATTTCAAGAAGGAGAAAAGTCCACTCTATTCTATTTTAAGATAACAGTGACAATTATTAATTTAAGACAGATTAATTTAAGACTGGTCCAAACCTCAAAAAATATTGAGGATTTTTTTTTTCTAAATGAAGGCAAGTGCTTACTTTCACAATGATAATAACAATATTGAATAAAAAATTCGTTAGTCAAAATAAAGAAAGCTGAAAGTGATATTAAAAAAAAATTAAAATATAATAAAAAGTATATGATGGAAATACAAAATAATGGCAAAGTTTTGTCTGACAGGTAATTCATCCAGATGTTCAAATAACTTTCTCTGTTCTCTTAAGACATTTGTTTAATTTATGGAAATCCTGAAGATTGACCTGAGGAAACCACAAGTAAATGGAAATACCAGCTTGGGCTTTGTTGATGTATGGAACACACCTTTCGCTCACAGAATTTCATATCGAAGAGGTCAAACCTGCCAGGAATTTAGCACCATTAATTCATGCTTTATAGGAATATATAGTGAAGACTCACTATGCTCTCTAAAAACATGAGTGCTATCACCAGTCAGAAGAAACAACTGCTGGAAAATGAGATTGGGTACACTGTTTTTAATTTCTTCAGTCTTTCAGTTATTACCTACCTAAGCCTAGAGAAGCAACAGATGTTATTCAGATTGGTTTTATGGAGAACATCCAGAAATTTACCTGGAGAGTGAATGAAAATTACTGTGGGATCCGGCATTCTGTTTTTATGGAAAAAGAAAACTGGTCAATGAGTCTGAAGCATGCTAATGAGATCTTCTCTAAGACATTTCAGCTTCATACTCAGACTTCAAGAAAAAACCAGTTCTCTGGAAATATGGCAGGCAAAACTTTCTTATAAACTCAGATTTCTTTTTTTATAACAAAGCATGTCTGTGTTCTCAGCAAAAATATAGACCACAATGATAATCACTTCATAAGCTAGGAAAACAAGAACTGAACTGAGTTTACCACTGCTTCCTGTGCTGTCTATTCATTCGACTCACATATGGCACCTAACTAGAAAACATAAGGACGTTTACTGTAGGCAGTCATATAGCTGCTGCTATTAAGGAGGAAGTCCAATTTTAAATTTATTTTCCAGTAACAACCCATCCCAAGGGATGTAATATGAGAAATAGAATAAAAGTAGTTAAGTGGTTAAGTCAGTACCAGTTTGACTCCATTACTTTTGCCATCTGTTAATCATAAACCTTTCTGCAGCTGTTTTTCACTCTTCTATTGACTAAAGGATACTAATACTGTTTGATAACTGCCTGGTGTATGAAATAGATGGTTATCTTATTTTTTGCCTAACAGCTCTTGATTCATCCAAGCTAACATATTGGTGGACGATCCATCATGTATTTAAAGGTGGACAGCTTCCACTGTACATTTGCTGGGAGAATGCTGGAGAATGAAGAAAGGCAGCCAGTAGAAGTTAATGATGCGACTATACAAATAACTCTCACAACTTTAATACACATCAATCACATTAGGAAGATTACTTTTTCTCTGCCCAAAGAATCCTGCAGGTGAGTAGATAAGACCTGCCAAAATACAACCTGACTAAGAATCAGTTTCCTAGGCTTATAGGAATACCAATACTTCATACAACTATTTGCAGATGTATTTGGAGTTGTAAAAGCTTTTGCTCATTTTCTGGGCTAGAGAGAAAAGCAGTGTACAATCAAAAAGTTAAAAGAGCTGTTAAAGAGGAGTTTTAAAGGAGCTACTAAAAATCGTTTGTTTCCATTCCACTTAATGGAAGTTAAGTGAAAGGAATACATGGATGCAGCCAAACAATATTTAAAACTAAATGTGAGTACCAAAAAGGAAAAAAAAAAAAAAAAGGTACTCAAAGTAAAAGTAGTAAAAGTAAACAAACTTTGGATTCTAGTTCACATAGCTTTTCTCTCTTAAGTTTCTCCAAAGTTTTCCCATATATGAAACATCTTCTATTTTAAAACTGCAGCATTGAAAAGGAATTTTTTTCCCATGCTTTGTCTCCATTCACCATTCAACATATTAGAACCAGTTTAAATTGGTACAGCTTATTCCTAAAAATGTTTTTTGTTTGTTTGTTTTCCCTTTTTCCTTCATGGGTTTGGGCTTTTTGGTTTGTGTTCCTTCCTTCTACAGTTTTATTTTCCCCTAGTTATTTTTCCAAGGTCCCTTAGGAAACATTTTAAGTCTGAAAAGCTGCAAATCAATAAAAGGATTTTTTTTTTTTTTTTTAAAAAAAGCTGTTTTTAAACAGTTTCTAATCAACTACCAGATACTGTTTGGTTAAGAAGAAATCTTACCAATTTATTATTAAAAGTTTCATTTAAAAACATATTTTCACCTATTCAAAATTCTTCCAAAGGGTTGTGGGTTTTTTTTTTTTTTTCTTTCTCTGAATTACCCCTCAGACTTTATTCCATAATCTTTTGGAATGATCAATAAAGATTAACTTATAACAGAATAGTCTGATTATCCCAGCACCCACCTTAACTCTGATTGCATCTCTGTACCTGCAGTAGTAACTTGAGTATATATTGCAAGTTCAATGGGTTTGTATAAAATAAATATGTCAGATATTACATTTTTCATCTCAGGTTCAGTTAATATTTCAGGCTCTTTGTACTTTTTAATCCTTTGTACTTCTTATACTTACTAAATGTCACCATAAGTTAAAAATTCAAGGAAGACATAACAGCTTTCTTCCCCTGCCCCCCAGGTTAGACTAATAGAAAGTAAAAACTTTTCTTCATGAGTTTATTTTAATGAATTTTAAATCCATGGAAAATATCTATATGCTTTAGGAATCTGAAGTCTTAAGAGTAGTTAAATATTCTCAAAATGCAATAGATGTAGAGACCCCATGTTTCACTAATAAAATACATGACACAAACTAAACACTACATTAAATGTAAATGCTTCAAAACTGCATAGCTATTACTATATTAGCAGCATTTTTCATAGTCAAAGCTTCAGAAATTCATACTAAGTTTTTATAGACTTAAATTTGTATTCATCTAATTGGGGAAAAGAATATGTTTAAATTGCAAAAATTGTATCTATTTTCAAGTTCTGACAAGGAAAAGGTCAAAATGAAATAGGGTAGTGGTTCTTATAAACTTTCAAACTTCGAAGAAGTCATGCAAAGATATCCAAAGATATGTTGATCTCAGAAAGTTTGAGACCTTTCTGTGAAATGGTTAACATATCTAAATTAAAAAAAAAAAAAAAAAGTCAATGTCATACTCACTGAACATACCATAGGTCAGATATTTAGGCTTTTTATGCATCATTACACTAGCAGTACTTAATGTACTTCTGGTAGAAGTGCTCGCAAAGATGGTCTTCGTAATCCATCAGCAGTCCTATTCAACAGGGGAGGTCCAGACAATTGGAGAATGGCAAACATGACATCCATCTACAAGAAGGGTCAGATGGAGAATCTGGGGAACTACCAACCTGTCATTCTAACCTCAGTATGGGGGAAAGTTATGGAGAAGATATCTTGAGGGTGATAACACAGAATGTGTGTGACAACCTGAAAGCTACCTGAAAACTCAGGCCCAGCTGACAGACATTAATGAAGGGCAAATCATGCCTGATCTCCTTCTATGGCCAGGTGACTTGCCCAGTGGATGAGGGAGAGGCTGTGGACATGGTCTGCTTAGACTTCAGTAAGGCCTTTGACACTGTCTCCCCCTGCCTTCTCCTGGAGAAGCTGGCAACTCATGGCTTAGACGGGTGGACTCTTCACTGGATGAAGAGCTGACTGAATGGCTAGGCCCAGAGAATGGTGGTGAATGGAGTTTAGTCCATCTGGTGACAAGTGATAAGCGGTGTTCCCTAGGGGTCAGTTTTGGGAGCTATACTCTTTAATAGCTTTATCAATGATCTGGATGAGGAAATTAAGTGCACCCTCAGCAAATCTGCAGATCACATCAAGGTGAGAGGAAAAGAGTATCTACTTGAGGGTAGGAAGGCTTTGCAGAGGGATCTGAACAGCCTGGATCAATGGAACAAGACCAGCTGTAGGAGGTTCAACAAGGCCAAATGCCAGATCCTGCGCTTGGTCACAACAACTCAATGCAGAGCTACAGGTCTGGAGCAGAGTGGCTGGAGAGCTGCACAGCAGACAAGGACCTGGGGTGCTGCTCAACAGCCAGTGCACGTGAGGCAGCAGGGCGCCCAAGTGGCCCAGAAGGCCAAGAGCCCCTGGCTAAAACTGGGAACAGTGTGGCCAGCAGGACCAGAGAAGGGATCGTCCCCCTGTACTTGGCACTGGTGAAGCTGCACCTCACATTCAGGTTAGATATTAAGAAAAATTTCTACATGGAGACAGTAGTCAAGCATTGGAACAGGCTGCCTGGGGAAGTTGTGGAGTCACCATAGCTAGCACTGTTGAAGATAGATGTAGAAGAGGCCCTTAGGGACGTGGTTTAACAGACATGGTGTTGAAGGGCTTACAGATGGACTCGATAATCCTGGAGGCCTTTTTCAACCATAATGATTTATGATTCTATAAAAAAGAAAGTGACCTAAACAAGAAATAAATGTGGTCACATGGTCATAAGAAATGTGGGCTAAAGCATTGCTTTAAATATTACTCTTGTGTATTTTTTTCCTGAGTTACATTATGACACAATATTTTCAGTTCTTTAAGTATGCTTTAATCTGGAACATTCCCATGGTGTTATAGCGCCGTCTTTCTGGAAGTTCTGATTTGTTGGAATACTCTAAAAACATAATGCAGTGGAAGAAATTGCCAAGAGAGGTTGCGATATCCCCACCCTAGGAGTCAAAAGCCAGTCTGGGCACAATTCTGGGTATGTTTCTCTAATGGCCCTGCCAACCTAAACTGTTCTGTGATTCTGCAATACATATATGTGTATTCTGCTCAGTTTAGGGTTAACAAACCTGTCACATTCTCACATTGTGGAGAATATGCAGTAAACAATAATTTATGTCCAATATATATTAAACAAATATATATTTATATAAATTGGTTCTATCTCTTTAATTTCGCTGGATGTTTTACCTAGATTCAGGTGAACTGTCTTGCACAGTATTACTGATTTTGAAGAACTCTCCTTTATGAAGATCTGAATGAATCTATCCATGTAGTTTGTAAAGTTTTTGTAATAAATACTCATATGTGCTTAAATAACTGTTGTTCTTGGGTTTATATCTTACAAAAAGCAATACAGCAATATCATCTGGTTAAGATATTATTTATGAAAGTACCTCTATGAAACATGTTTAACTGCAGTCAAGCGCATACTTTGTAGGGATTAATGTAGGAATAGTTCCTTTATTTTTTTTCACCTGAATGAATCAAAGGAGCTATGTTTTTAAAACAACTGCCTGAATACAGTACCCTATTATACTAATGCAAGTGTAGTATTAAGTCTACTGACTTTAGAGATAAAAGGGTCTGATTAGTGAGCTTCAAACCATTATACTTCAGAATACATCTATTTGCATGGGTTTAATCACAGCTATGTGTTTAATCAGAGCTATGTGACTATTCCTTTCTGTAAGCATTAATATAATTCATAGAAAAACATGCATTACTTTAGGTACCTCAGGTGGTCTGTTAGGTTTGCCTTGATATGTAGAGGAGGAAAACAAAACAAACAAAACAAGTCTATAAAATCTGAATTGTCCTAAGAGGGCTGTCACCTGTGTATCTACTTGAGATACTAGTAGTTTTTCTTAAACTAATGTTTAAGATTTAGGCACCTTAGGATTGCATAAGTAGCTGAAAAAGAGTTTTAATAATTTTCAGCATCATAATAGACTGTTATCTGGGGAAATTTGTTCAGCTACCCTAGTAGGGTCAAATGAACATGGAATACAAAGCTAGGAGACATCCATACCTGTAAGGCATCATAGTTCATGATTCCAGGCCCTTTCTCCTAAATTGCTTTGGCAATAATTCGACATGAAGCATATTTTCAATTGCTTGGATGATATTTGAGGGTAAAATGAGCAAGTACAGCAACAAAGCAAAAATCTGAAAATGAAGTAATTAAATTATATTCTGAATGTGCATCAAAACATGTCCTCATAATTTGACTCTGAGGCCTTTATAGAATTTGCTGCAAGATCTCTCTGGGAATACGGTGAAGTGTCTAGGGTCCCTATTAAACAAAACATGAGCAATCCTAAAAGTCAATATAATTTAGGAAGCTAGACAAGAAGGCCGGATGAGCATACATTTGTACTTAACGTTTAGGGATTTAAATAACCTAGACTGAAGGTAAAGGAAATCTGTATTTTACATTCACATCTATGAACACTGCAAAAGAAGGTTGTCGTCTTTTTGCTACAGCTTATGAATGTGGGAAACCTCATTCTCTATGATTCATTGCAGGTACTCAAACTCTGGTTTAGCATCACATAAAGGAGTTCAATAATTGGGTTTCTTATTATGAGTTATGAATTATAACCTCACTGTTCTCCATTTAAAATATCTTAATGGAGTCGATCTCATTATCCTGTCCAATGACAAAAAAAAAAAGAAAATTGAATAGGCAGGACTCAAATCCTTTCGCTATCTTAGCAATACTTTACTTTTTTTTTCCAAAACTTCCAGCTAATCCTAAATATAGCATACATGTCATACGTGTGTTTCCCGTTAAAGACTCATGAGTAATGCAACCACACATAATAGGGCATAATACAGCCCTTAAAGGCAGCTCAGGAAACTAGGACCTAGGAAACTTTTCTTCTTCTAAGGGTTAATATTCACACAGCTGTGCTGACACACCACAGAAAATAGTGGGAGGAAAGAAGGAGAGGGGCAATCACCCATGCTGGGTAAGAAACGTGTAACGTGTATAAAACAAAATAATGTAGCTTGGAGCCGTAACAGGAATGATGGCTTACCTTCATTACTGTGCCATTAAACCTCTCTTTTCTCTTATTATTCCACCATCTCTGGGGAGGGTAGCTGTGAATCAGTACACAACACTCTGGCCTTCCTGGCTTAGGGAATCACAAGAGGTAAGACAATGTGAATATTTGCAGGATAAGAATATTTGCAGTATGAACCATACAGATAATTTGAAAATGAGCTGGTGTACCTTTTCCTCTTACTGTCTTCCCACTATTTTGCTTAGTAGAATTGTCAAAATAAAGAAAAAAAAATTAAAAATTGTCTAATGAAAGAGAAGAACAACTCTGGAAAATGCTTCATAGCAGTGAACAGCATAAGTTAGGTTATAGTTGTATAAGCACTTCTATCACAAAACCAATTTTTGAGAAAGAAGATCTAAACCAACTTTGGGGTGATACTTGCTTTCTCTGTTCTGTCTCAAAGACATTTAACAATATGGCAGACTGCACTCAGCAAGATTCTTCGTTGACTTCTTTTTCCATTTTATTTTAGCACACGTTCACATACACACACACACACACTTGTATACGTACACACATACACACAAACTATGTGACTATGACATTCACTCTTTTGGTAACTGTCCCGTGGCTATTCCCTGTAACTGGTTAGGAGTTTTCTGTGGAGGTTTTGTTTCAATAAACAAAAGTAAGCATGCTAGAATTATGTGTACAACCACAACAGTTTATAATAGGGATCTTTTCTAATTTTCATTTGTGTAGCTATGAGCAGAAATGAAATCATGCTGTCATTAAAACCAATTGCAAAGTTTTATCCGCTCCAGTAAGGTTGGATCTGATTTTATTTGCACACTTGTATTTATAGCTGTTAATTAAACATATAAGAACATCAAAATGCAGATGTTCCAAATTAGTGGGTGTTTGGTTTTTTTTTCCTAGGCATCTTTTGTGGTCAGAAAAACTTTAATCTGAATATTCATTGCTGTTATTTTTAACTTGTATTTTCTGAAGGCACAAGTATTAGACGGATCTATGCAAAACAAAGTACAGTTTCAAAGCCTTCAATTGCACATATGTGTCTTTCCATGGAGGAAAGCAATGGAACAGATTTTTCAGTAACATCCATGTTGATATATCCATAGCTGGGTGCTAGATTTTTTCTTCATAATATGGTTAGTGAAGATCTTGGTCTCAAGTTTACAGAGAAGCAGCAATAATGCAACTGAAGCTTTGACTGTTTATTTTAGCTTGCCAGACTGATTGCATAAAAAAATGACATGACTCTTAATCACAGTCATAGAGAATTCTTCTTCTATTTTACTCCCCCAAAAAAGCAAAAGAATAGAAATAAAATTTCTTCTTTTTTTATCTGTTATTGGTGGCTCTGTACTTTTTAAATTTATTTGACTGTGGAAACCAGCATTTTAAAAGTGAATTTTAAAAAAAAGGTTCACAACTTTTGTCAGTGTTTGCAATATCCAATTTATATATCATTCTGTAAAAGAAGTTTAATTTACTAATCACTATCAGAGAAAATATTTTAAAAATGGTAAGATATTGCAAAATCTACATCTTTGGTGGACTACTCTAGACTAGACTGAGCAGGAGAATCTTCTACTTCATTTTTTTCATTCATATTCATGAAATTAAAAGTCTTCCCAAATCTCTTAACTTTTAATGTAATAAAAACTCCCCAAAATCACTATCCTTAAACTGTTTTCATTACAGAGGCTTAACTGGTAGGTCTTAGTTTCCTCAATCTTAAGCCAAATATACCACAAAGGCAGAACTCACTACACAGCTGAATTTCCTTGCCTTAAGAACTAGCTGGGTGCTTCTAGAACTAAGGCAGCACAGCGTAAACCTTAAGCAGCGTAACATAAACATATAGCCATGGTGAAATATATCTCACCTTAGGCTTCATGTGTGTATTTAACATGCCTACTCCTTATGTCTACTGAACAATCATTCCAGAGTATAAAACGAACCAGTTTTCAGGGGTTTTTTTGAGGTTTGGTTGGTTGGTTGGTTGGTTTTCAAGTTGCTAATGCCTTTGCTAATGTTTTCATATAGAATTTTAACATTTTCACTTCTAACATGTAGAAATATGAGAGAATTATTAGTCTTTTTGTTCCTTCAAATTTCTGTTTGTAATATATTTTTTTCTAAAACTACACAAACAACTGTAAGGGAATTGCACACAGGCTGCCTGACTGTCCATGTTAGCACTTCAGAATTAGTCATTACCACTTCTTAAATACCATGACACTAATATCATTCTTTTGGTAGACTGTCAGCATTATTGACTTACCAGAAATGTTTTGTCATTTATTTAACACTAAAGACACATTTTGAAATATCAATGCACTCTCAAAAGAAATTGTCATTGGTGTATATTTCATTCAAGGTTTATTTCAGATAGAGGCACATAAATTGAGCTCTCTTAGAGGAAAAACAAGTTCAACATTATAGCATCTAAGAATCAGACGTATAAAACCAATTACATGTTTTTACTGGCTTCCTTAGTTGATTATGGTGTTTAGCTGCTAATAAAAATGTGGCAGTCTGACATCTCGTTTGGAATGGTTTAGCAGCATATGTTAATGCTGATAGCTGGCAGGTGTGATCTAGTGTTTGAGTTCAGTATCACTCGGTTTCTTCAGTCACGTTTTGTTCTTAAATAACTGTGTTAGTACAACACTGGATTTTTGATTAAATATACTTTGTCTTGCCTTAAAAATTCAAAGCAACTACATTTCCATGTGCATTAAATAAATGGCACCATATTTATCTAAAGATAATTAGTAGATGTCAATGTGTAATACATTTTGAAAGTCTGGGATTTATGCAGTTAAAAGGAATTTAACTATTTTATTTTCTAAAACAGTTCTGTCTTACAAATATAAACAGTTCTGTCTGGTAAATATAAAAGAAATTTTCCAGGTACTACATATCTCAGCAAATATTCAGAAGTAAATTCATGTGGTATATTTTAATACTCATTCTTTAAAGAGTGCCATAAAAATACAGCATTGAATGCTAAGGCTGATACAGAAATGCTTTTTAGGTCCTAAGGCCTGGGAATTGCCATGTCATTTCAGTAGGAAGCTTCAACAGCTTCTCTTAGAAGAGTATATGAGGCACAGATGTATATATTTACCTGCCTTCTACTGAAGCAACAGCTGTTTATATCGGTAAATACTTATAAACTGTAAAAGCATCTCTTTCCTTCCTTCCTTCCTTCCTTCCTTCCTTCCTTCCTTCCTTCCTTCCTTCCTTCCTTCCTTCCTTCCTTCCTTCCTTCCTTCCTTCCTTCCTTC
>PTEX01000292.1:567615-580219 GCA_003342815.1 Eudromia elegans
TCCCTCTCTCCCTCCCTCCCTCCCTCCCTTCCTTCTCTCCTTCCTTCCCTCCTTTCTTTTTCCTCTTCCTTCCTTCCTTGCTTTCTCTCTTCCTTCCTTCCTTTTTCTCTTCCTGTCTCTCTTTCTCTCTTTCTCTCATTCTTTTCCAGAATGATTCAAACACTAATTTAGAAGAGTACACATATTATACATTCCAAATTTCCAAATTCCAGGATTTTCTGACTCTCTTTAAATATTTTTCTGAACTACTACTATTTCCTGAAAAATTGTATCATTGATGCAGTAAATCCTACTAAACTACATTGCAAAAAGTTCAGGAGGGTAGAAGAAATTTAAAAGATTGCTGAGAGAGTTATTGTGTTTTAGTTTAATGACATCTCTCCTCACACCTATGTTGGTCCAGTCTTTTTGAAAGTCTACCCACTGCTCCCCTGGACAGGAAGTGTTTCTTTTAATCCATACACACATTGTCTCAGACAATGTTAGTCTGTAGTATTTGGACAAATGTCCTTGCAATGAATACTATCACCGACTAAAGTTATATGTCTACACATAGGAATCTAACTGCTTACATGTCAACCAGCAGTATTTTGGTATAAGTTTTCATCAGACCTTCATGACTACAAGGATATTGGAATCAACTTTCCATTCTATTTGTCTAATTTAAGTCTCTTATTTTTATAACTTTGCTTTCATTTTACCATTATAAGCTATTGATTTTTTTTGACAGCATCTGCCATGATACAGATTGTAAAATATTTCAGAAATTACTCTTAAACTTTCCTATTCCTTATGAACTGTTGGTTTGTTGAGTTATGTCTCCATAAACTATTGCTATATTTATGCTGCCAAAGCTGTGACTGCAGTACAGGTAGATAAACCCAATACAGCTGCAATCTATCTGCCTACTCACAGAACTGCAATCGCCATTGCAAGGGCATTAGCTATTGAGTACATAACCAGTGATTTCAATTCTTTTATTACACCAGCCAGTGACGTTAAAGCTAATTCAGCTATACATACATGTACCACAGTCACACATCTGGGTTTCATTGCAGCCATAGCTTGAGGTATTGCAGCTCACTAGAAAAAAATTCAATAGGGTGAAACAAGCACAAAGACAGAAAAGTATTAGAAAGAAACACTGAACTGGAAAATAAAAATTCTGTCCAATTAATCCTCAGATCACTGCAGAAAAATTAAGAGTTCACAAAAAAAGAAAAAAGAATAAAATATTTGGTTATTAATGGTTAAAAATCATAAAAGATCATAAAAGAAAAGGCATTACTGAAAGAAGCACATTATGCTTCCTTATGAATGTTTGTGTGTTCTTACCAGGTTTGTCTAGCTGGTTAAATCATGAAATAAATCATTAACTCTACCCTCTTGCACAGGTCTTTAGGCAAGATGGCAACTTGATCCCGACACCGCAATCTTCCACGACAGAAAAGAGAGAGAAGTCACTCTTATCAAGAGTGTTTGCTCTAGGTGACCTACCTTATTTCATTTGAATAATTTGAATATTATTTTGTCTGAATACCTTTCTTTGAAGTCTGGATATGAGAATATAACTTAATTCATGTAAGTATAAAAAACTTTCAGACTCACAGATAAAAAGCTATAATTAGTTTGTAAAATGAGTTAATAACAAGTATACAAAACAGTGGTAGTATTTCAGTATTTTCATTTTAAAAGTCCTTTGTGACTAAGCTCATTGATTTTAGAGATTTTATTCTCTGAACAGAGAGAAGAAAATATATATTTTTTGGCTCCATACGATCATATACTTCTCTACAAATAATTCACTGCAGTCAAACACCAGCTTGCTTCATGTTTTTTACAATCAATCTCTTTTTCCTGGAAGACCATGAAGTTTTTTCTTGGCTTGTAATAAATTCCAACACAATATTATTACCATTTTTATGTTATCACCCAATAGGCATATGTTATCATCCAATAGAAATATTCAATTTCTACACTTAGGTCAGTATTAGATTTTATACATTCCGTACAATTAGAATGAAACATTTATGCTTTGACAGATCTCTAAACTGCTCTGTTTTTTTCCATTCACAATTTTCTGTTTTGAAAGTATGTATACTTTTCAATACTTTACAAAGGGAATTTCACTTATATAATGACTATTTTACATGCCATAATAAATAAATACAAATTTCACAGAGGTTGTAGAAATGTGGAAATTGACCTCAAGAGATCATGTAGTTCATTGAACTGAATCAGAATTAAGCTCAGTTACAGAGCTAAATTTCAGCAGCAATACCTGCTTTAAATTCATTTGCTTCACAACTGGAACTCTGCTTTGAAAACAGATTTCCTATGGAGACCAGTAGTTAATGAAAAGTAAGGTGTAGTTATATAAATACAGATTTGCTGCACACAGCGAATGTCAATAGACAATACAGCTAGCATTTTACTGCTTCCTCTTCCAGAGGAACTGCATAAAATTTTTCCAGATTAATGTTAATAGATTGAATTACTTAATTTCTACCACGGGCAAAACCTATTGTATTTCCAAATCATCTGTGCAAACAAACAAAAAAAACAGTGTCAGAGGAAGGAGAATTTCATCCAGAATAGATTGAATATTGAATTAACTCATAGCATATTAAATTAAAGTGCTTATTTTATTGAAATATACCAATGTGCCACATTACCTAAGTTATGTCTATTTCGGAAATAAAAAATATATTAACAGTATGCCATATCATGACTGCAGAAACAGCCGTCCTCTAGCTCTTGTAGGAGAAGAGAAGGATAAATTCCCAAACTAAAACAGATTTGGACCAGACCACTCAGTCCAGCGAGTGCTCCTTGGCCCACATATACCTGAATTAAATCACAGTGATTGTTCATTTCTTTGAAATAAAACTGGTAAATCCACAAAACACTGTGCTATGTCAAACCATGCAGATTTTCTAGTCCCTGCATCCACCGACCTGGAGACCTTTGCATTGCAGAAATATACCATTAGTCACTTCTTCAAAGAATAAAAGAAAAAAATTATATTTCTTATCTCTAAATCACATAGGCTCTGCCAAAATTAATCTCTTCTCTTATTCTGTCCCACGTATTCCAGTTCTTCTCTTGAATTCTTTTCTCATTTGTAACTCACTGTCTTTACAAACCCTACCTCAAACTTAATATGTTGCACTTGAACTACAGACAGTCTTTCCTTTTTGCAAATGGTGTCATCTAATAATGCTAAGTAGTCTGTAATGATTTGTTTTTCTGATGCTGAGGAATGACACAAGCCATCATCACAATAATTTTACATAGAAAATGAAGCCTAAACTATGAGGTCTATGAATTTAATCAAGGTCACAGAGGTGAAGTATATGCAAATCTTTGAATCAGCAAGCCTGTCTCACACTTCAGGATATCGCATAGTCTGTTCCCTTTGGCACTGTCCTAAAAGTCCCATTTCCTTATTACTTTCAGAACTACTGCATGACAAAACTTTGATTTATAGGAAATAAAATCAGAAACCTTAATGTGATTGATCTGAATAGAATCCAGGTGGTCTTCTTGATTCAAAATATAGTTTCTTAAACCTTTGAGATGCTAATTGACTTAACCTAGTAAAATCGAACAGATTATTTCCATGAAGAATGATGGTTCATATCAACTTTCCAAGTATTCAGATGCCAGCAATACTTTGATTCTAAGGTAGAAAATTAAGTAATTTTCTGAGATATCTTCTTCCTTCAAGATTTCTTTGTATCCGAAGCAGAGTGGGATTCATCTTGTCAGTGTCTGATGTATCATTTCTTTTCTTGGATCATATTATATCAAAAGATGCATACAGGAACAGGATAAACTTAAATTTAGCCAGCTTGAATTATGAGAAAGAATAAGAGAACAATACTTCAAATATCATATAATTGTATTTTTCATATGTAGCTCTGCCTAAAAAGATCTTTAGAAAATAGACAGCTATAATGCTCTGCTATTTCGAAAACTTGGTGATAGATTCAAATTTGCATGTATTACAGTATTTGCAAAATGTACTATTTTTGAATATCCAGAAAATAAATTAATTTGGATAGCTTTCATGGGCAATGTCAGTTGTAGTGGAAGTATTCCTACCCTTCAGTATTTCCCTTCTCTAAATCACACATGCTACCTTTCCACAGGAGAGACAGTTGCAATTCCATAGCTTTTTTGAAGTCTTTTTGCTGTGTAAGATGATGTATCACAGATAAATGGATTTTTTCTTCTCACAATGCAAAATTTTTTAAAAATTCCAAAAAATTAAAAATTCTTCCAAAATTTATCAGAAGAGGATAAACTAAGGGTCAAGACCTATGAAAGCCATTCATTTTACAAAAAGTTAAGCAGTTTTCCATGATTTGTAAAATATCAGATATAAATAAAAATACCTGAATTCTATTTGTAATTATTTTTGGAAATCAGCTGACAGATACAATTGCCTTTCCCAATGCTATTATTTCAAACAGATACCTGTGGTCAGAATCAATCTGACTTTTCAATAAACCCTGTGAGAAGGCAAAGGTCACTTAAATAAAGGCTGGATAGTTTTCTAAAATATGTGTTCTAGTTCAGGCAGAAATTATTAGGCTTAATACAGAAATTATGTAGATAAAACTATGGCTGTTAAGGGAGTCAAAGCAAGAGATTATGCTGTTTTCCCTTTGTCCTTAATACTTAGAGGAATTTTTTATTTTTTCATCAGATGAAATCATTTATACAAGGAAGGGCATTTATTTGAAGCCACAAAGCTAGGGGATTCTTCAGGATTTGTGCAAATAGTCATCACCAGATATCCACATACAGCTGTGGCCAAAATCCTCACGGTGACCTGTCCAGCTGTTTTCTTTTTCTTTTTTTCCCCCTTCCTACCTGTATTCCTAGTCTTCTGCCTAGTTTCAGCTATCAGCTAGCACAGGTCTGGATCATATGAGACTATGTTTCAGAAACTGATCATCAGAAAGAGGATGAACAGATGTTTCATAAACAGTGTGAACAGTTAGATAAAATACCATTCAAAACCTATTCAAACAAGCAACAGTTTAAATCAGAATATTGTTCCAACTCCAGCCCAGAAAAAGGTCACACATTTACCTAGCAGAGCCTAGTATAGCAATTATATCATCTAATGATAAATTTTTCCCAGAAAGTTTGTCTCATGGTTTCCATGGCTGCATTGGCTCAAATGAGTAAGGCTTTATATTCAAGCAGAAAGGAAGAGGAAGATGTAATTGCAGTTAAGTGGCATTATATGATCTATAAACACGACATTGTGTAACATGTTTTTGATACCCCATTCAACAAAACACTGAAGGACACAAAGCAGGCTGGAAGTCAATCATCCCGTGTACCTTCCATTGACAGGTTTTCTTTTCCAATGGAGAATGATTAGGACAATGGAATAGAGTTTGTGAAAGGGTATTATTTTGCAGGAACAAATATAATATTTACTCTCAGCAAAAATAAACAAGAAAAAATGATAAATGAACTTGAAGTTAAAGAATCCTTATAGCACGGGCTTAAATTCTGACAAGAAGTCTGAATTGTTACTGTTTTTTTTACTTCAGAAGGGGACTTTACTTCAGGGACTTGTAAAGTCCCTGATATTTTTTTATTAAAAAAAATTTGTAAAGGGAACTTTTAATTTTATCTTCAGAATAGATTCAGACAAACTCGTTCATAAAACTGAGCTTAAAAATTAAGGTACTACCCTTTGTGATAGGAAGCCAAATTTTTTAAAGGAATGTATTCAGTATATAAATTTTTCTAATAATAATGACCGTTTGAAGGTAAGATTGATCCATGTGATGTTAGTGTTGCCAGTTTATACCTCAGTCTCTGAAAACATTAATTTTCAAAACTCAATATGCCTGTCAATGTGAGAAGATGCAGAAAAGATATGATAGAAAAGGAAAAAAAAAGAATAAGTTATATGATTTGAAAATGTTGCATGCAAACGGGAGATTCTGAGAATCCATAGGCCATTTTTTCTTTCTAATTTCCTAAGAAAGAAAATCAAGAAACTTCTAAGTTATTGAAGTATTTAAAATGTCAGCTGAATATAAATAGGAAACAAGAACATTTAGTTTATTTGAGATTTACAATTTCTAGGAATCTGTTGTTCTATGCCCATTTAGCAATGATAAATAGAAATGTTTAAGTATCTAAGTATAGTTTATTATAGCCAGTTGAGCTCAGCTTATCTGTACAGAAAACAGCTGCTTGGGGATATTCTAGCATGCACTATAATGAAGTGAAATATCTTTTCATTGATTACAGCAGGCCTTTATGCGTGCCATTGTTGCTGTGTTCTTCCACTACAATTTTCATGGCTGTTTGACACATTCTGACTATGCCTGCATTGTTTCACTGCAACCAAAAATACCTCAGAGAAGCAGTATAGGCTTTCTGCCAACTAAGAATCCTTGCACATGGGGAGAATTTGCCTAATTTGTTATACCCACTAGACATTTTCTGTTACTTTATATGAGAAATTTTCTCATATAAAGAGAGGTAAAGGAATTCTATGGTCAGTAGATTGATATGAGTTGCTTGTGTTCCTTGCAGTTGCTTGCTTGTGTTCTCCTTGTTCTGGAGAGAACAGCAGAAGGAAAGATGACTTTACCATATATTAGCAACTGTACAGATAATCTGTTATGCAGATAGGAAGACCTTTTGCTCTGAACAAGAATGACATAATTGTTGCTTTTAATATTTGATATATCTGTTTATAGTGATTTCTGCATTGTGTTGCACCAAACAGCTAAGATCAGCTCAATTTTTTTTTCCCAAAAACCACAAACCAAAAATCAAGCCACAAGATTAAGTTAGATTAAGTTCAAGTTCAGTTAAGTTAAGTTCACTCTTGATTGGCTTCCGTGGTAGTTTTAACATTAGGAACTTCCCCAAATAAGTGATTGAGAAGCCTACAAGTGAAGATGACATACTGGACCTTATTTTTCCTTATTTTTCCTTATTTTTCCCAAGATCAAGAGTGATTCATGCCAACATGCATGGACTCAAGCAAAGGGAGAAGGAGGCCTGCATGGACAAAAAAAAAGGAGCTCTTGACTAAGCTTAAATGTAAAAAGGAAACATATAAAGAGTAGAAGTAAGATCAAGTAATGGGGAAGCAATATAGAGACTGTGTTGCTGTGAGCTTAGGAAGGCCAAAGACCATCTAAAGCTGAATATGTTAAGGGTCACAGAATGCATCAGGAAAGGCTTCTACAGGTACATCAGCAGCAAAAGTAAGTCTAAAGGGCATGTGGTTCTACTGGTGAATGGAGCAAAGGACCTGATAACAGAGGACACAAAAAAAAGTGAAGACTTATGCTTGCTTGCAGATGATCCGGATACCAAACATTTAAACAAACAGGACACGCAACAACAGCTTTCAACATCAGAGTGCTATCTGTCTAATGTCTGTGAACAGCCATTCTTGACTATCTAAAAAGTTATCCTGATCTGGAGTGTTTCCTGGAGATTGGAAGGAAGAAGAGATCACTTCTATATTCAAGGAAGGCTGCAAGGTGAATTACAGGCCAGTGAACATCACACCTGTTCCTGGAAAGGTGAAAGAGCAAATAATCCTGGAAAAAATGTCCGAATACATGAAAGATAAGATGAACACTGTGATTAGTCAGCACAGACTGAAATAAAGAGGAAATCATGCCTGACCAAAATAATGCCTTTCTTTGACAAGCAAATTGGTTTGGTGGATAACAGAGAGTAGTGGATGTTTCTTTTTCTTGACTTTAACAGGTTTTTAACATTATCTTTCGTAACACCTTCACAAACAAACTGAAGTACACACTATGTAAGTGGAAAGAGAAATGGATTGAAAATTGACTGAGCTACCAGTCCGAAAGTGTAGTTACAGTTGCCCAATGTCCAGCTGTGACCAGTCACAAATGGTGTACTTAGGGTCCATCAATGTTTAATATCCTCATCTGAAGGATGGGACAAAGAGCTCCCCGATCAAGTCTGCAGATAATACAAAATGAGCACAAGTGTTTGACAGACCATTGTTGGTGGACCTCAGCAGCCTGGAGAACTGGACAGTAAGCAACCTCACAAAGTTCATCAAAAGGAAATGCCAAGTCCTGTACCTGGGCAGGAAGAACCCCATGCACAAGGATGGGCTGGTGCCAAGGGCTAGAAAGACCTGGACCTAGCTGAGGACCTGGAATCCTAGCGGCCGAAAAGTTCACCATGGACAACCAATGTGCTGTGCCCTAACACTGAATCAGATTAACAGCATCCTCAAACGTGCTAGGAAAAGTAGTGTCAGCACATTGACGGAAGCAATTCAACAGTAGTGAGATTCCACATGGAGTCCTATGACTTGTGCAGGTTTCCAGTACAACAGAAACATGGATGTACTGTTAAAAGTCCAGGAAATGTCCACAAAATTACTAAGGACTTAGAGAACAGGGACTGCTAAGTGCCAGGAAGAGAAGGCTCGTGAGGATGTTAGGAATGTGAATAAATAACTGATGAGAAGAAATAAAGGAGAAGTAGCCAGACTTTTCTCAGAGAGACCCAATGACAAGAAGCCAATGGGCACAAATAGGAATACAAAAATTTCCATGTAAATGCACAGAAAATATTCTTTAAGTTTAGGACTTGCAGAGTATGTCCAGAGTGGTTGTGTGCTCTAGCTGATCCTACTCCAGCACAGGGGCTGGAGTAGACAGGTTGCCGGGGTACCTTCTCACCTCAGCCTCTTCATGGATGTTTGCATGCCCCTATAAAGAATTGATTACTAAGTGGTTGTCTATATAAAGTATTCCTCAACGGGAGAATTTTTATGTAGTTACCTCTTGTTGCTATTTTTTTTTTTAATAGAGGGTTTTTTCCTCCAGTATGATTATATATTTAGGATCTTATTTAAGCAATAAGACAATGATGTTGTTTTGTGCAATTTAAATAGCATTGTCCTCAGCAGTTTACACCCACTTTTGAAAATGTAATTTTTTTATATACACTAAGTGAAAAATGTTTACAAGTGGAGACATTAATGAAGTATTTACTTATTAGCATAAACTTGATTAAAAAAAATGTAGTTTGTTTTTTCTGAGTCCTGATTTAAATAAATCAACCTTTAAACCTTTAAACAGTTTAGATTATATATTTTGTGTACCTGAGTCCTGGCCTTTATGGAACCTTGTGATTTAAAATAAAACAAAACAGTAGAAGAAAATAAAAACAGTTGGATTGACATATCCCAGTTATTCAACCTTACTGCATAGTGCCACCTGCTGGCAAGCAATTAATGTTTGTAGTACTTTGAGGTTTGTAATGTGGTTACAACACAGAGGGTATGAAGTAGGGGAGTAGAATGATAGACAAATCATATTCTGACCTTTAAAACAATGATAATTTCATTTTAATTTGTGCTGTGTTAAAAAAATAATAATCAGCTGGTCCTAAGATTTTGTTTGTTTGTTTTTTCAAAATATTGTTATTATTACATGAAAGGGAATATTTGTATTTTTAGACAGTTCCACAGCCATTTTAAAAAAGCAATTTTCACATAAATCACGAGTTCTGTTGATTAGCTCTAATGAGATATTCAGTGCGCCTTAGGGCAAGTAACTATGGCATTACAAAGCAGCTAGAGAATACCATCCCAAGACAACAGGAAAAATATCTATATTTCTATATCCCTTTTGGGATAAGCTAGAGTGAATCTTTGTCTGTTTTTCTTCTTTGTAAATGTATGTGTGTACATCTGGGTTGACTTCCATTCTGCATGTCGCTATGGCTGGAAGAGTTTACTAGAAGGTATTTTACATGCTATATACAAACCAGCTAGACTATCTTCATGATACTTCTTCACTGAACAATCTTCCAGTTTCATATCTATCTGTTTAAAAGAAAAATTACATTCATCAGGCACAATCCAAAGCCTATTCCTTATGCTGCTTAATTTGGCAAGTTTCTAAAGTACCCTGGGAATTTAGATTTTCAACACAAACACATATGCAAAGAACATTTTCTCCTTCACTGTACACTTTATATTCACAGTAAGATTCTCCAACTAGAACACATGTCTTCTGCCAACTTTTTCTGAGGGACAAATCTTATAGCTTCTTAACAATATGTCTACTTGAGAAGGCAATAGGTAGCAAAGAGAAATAGTGAAAACACACATAAATGTCCTAACATTCACTTCTTAAGGAGTGGCAGTTAAATACTGTATTACTGTTTCAATTTTTTTCCTGTAATAGAAAAAAATCCAGTGATTCTGTTGCTGAAATTTGGGAATCTTTTTTGTTAAGACGTTCTCACATAGATGTCTGAGTTCAAACTTGGGCTTTTTTAAAGTAGTTTTAAAAGTTTTTTTTTTCTTCATAATATAGAATGTCACACACAAAAATATAGTTATAGTAACTGATAGTTACTATCAGTTTAACTAACAAAGTTTAAAAATCTTTTTATTTAAATAAAAGGGACATAATTCTCTGATTTCAAGCTAGCTGTGTTACCAGGTCAAATACGGAAACATACTGCACAATGCCTGAGGTAGCTCTATCCTGAGAGACATTCAGAATTGGACTGGAGAAAGCTCTATGCAGTCTTGAAACCTTGATTTGGGCAGAAGATTGGACTGATGACATCTGGACGATCCTTCCAATTAAAATTTTTCTAGGAGTTTACATGTGGAGTTGTCCACATCAAAACAACACTGAGTGTTTTGAGACCCAGGGTCATCCATTACATAGAAGATATTAATGATATTATGGACTCAGCTGACATTTTTCCAGAGAAGGAAATTGCATACTTAAAATTCTGCTATTAAATCTGTGTGAGGTTTAGTTTGAAGCTCAAGGGACTAGATGTAAAAGGTAAAAGGATAATTTTGCAAGTATTTTCACTAGCAGAGCATATGTTTCAAATCAGCAATTAAGACCAAGTTATCTCCTGATGTTTAGAAGACTCTGTTTGATATATGAGATGGCCTTGCCCCAAATGTAAAGATATCATGTTTTGTTACATTATTTTAATACAGCAAGCAACCAGAGAAACAGAATTTGCAACATAAGAGACACAGGTCTGTGAACATACTGAATGTGTGGGAAAGACATTTGGCAAATGAACACATATATAAATAAGTACGCCTTAGAAAAAAAGCACACACTCCATTAGGAGCAGGTGAGCTTGTCGCCTCTCCTGACTCCTTTTTTGGAAAGGGATAGAACAGGACAAGCAGCATAACAACATAAGCAAGGAACATCGAGGAGAAGAAAGAAAGTCTCCCACTTTATTTCCAATTTTCCCTGTCAAAAGGCCTCAAACTTGATCACCTTGACTTCCATCAAGGGACAGCAAAGAAAATAGAGCCAGAATTAACTTTGAATCATCTCCTTTGTTGAACACTTGCAGGAAATTTATGATGTAAACTGCTAAGGACTAACAGTTCTGTATATATAATGGTAAATGGGAGTGATGTGCAAGAACTAACTATTAGCCCAAAGTGTATTGTTAAAGAAGGACAGTTTGATAAAGCTTTGTTTTACAGTTTAAAATCAGAAAGATTTATTAGTCCACTAAACGCTCTTGTCACAGTCATTTCCAAATCTTTGATACACCCATACACAAACACATGTGTGTTAACATATACATATACATCTACGCGTACATAAGCACAAACATGTATGCATTCCAACTACTGAAAAATGCATTAATTTAGGAGACTGGAAAAAAAAGCAAAAAGGATCAAAGATAAATTAGATTCTCTCTCTATGCAAATACACACATACATATAAAATACATATGAACAAAAGCACATACATGTGGGGGTTTTTTTCTTCTTTTTTCCCCTTCTTCCCATAGCTGGTCTAGCTATGACCAGCTAGCATATTAACTGATCAGACTCCAAGCAGTACAGATTGAAATTTATCCCGCTAGTTGCATCCTTTAGTTCTCTGGAGTTAACTTGGCTTTCTTCCTAAATTATTGATGTAAAGCTGAGAATTTATGGGTGCTGCATTTCATTGCATTTAAATTTTTTATTTTTGTATTGATGATGCAAAGATTTATTTTCCACCATCCCTACAGAGTGAAGCAGTGCTGCTATAACTACATTATCGAATGGCATGCTAAATAATAAATCTTGTCCTGCTCATGCCTTTTCTTAAAACTTGTCATGTTTACATTTGCAAGAATGCTCCCTACTCCTTGGTAGAAGGTATTTGACTCATTATGAAGAAATTCTTTCTCCCTAAGAAGGCTAACTATAGCTATCTGATCTAGGATTTTGGCTGTGCACCAGTTTTCATGGACAAGAGCAATGTCCCATTGGCAAACAGTCTCTGCACTCACAGGAGTACTCACAGGGATTGAAAGTAAACCATCTTCAGAAGGTTCACTTGAAGGTTCAAATTCAAGTTATCTTTACTTTTTTATCTTGGTTTTAAGTTAGCTATGCTTTTGTCAGCACCTGGTGCTGTTGGCAGTGAAGAAAAGATTAGAAGTCCGCAGGAGAATGTAAGTAACTTTGCAAAATAAAGATATGTTTTATATTGGCTCTATTATTAATTGAAGAGTACACACCAAGACAGAAACACGATCATAAAAAAAAAAAAAA
>PTEX01000292.1:580224-648681 GCA_003342815.1 Eudromia elegans
AAAAAAAAAAAAAAAAAAAAAAAAGAGCCCCTAATAACTTTCTATGCTTTTCCAAATGCCATGTGTAAAAATGAAAAATAGTATCCAATGACAGCTGCAAACTTCTAGTAAGGGACAATGTGAAATTGTTCTGTTCTTGGGCTTCAGAGCTTCAGGATATATTCTAAATCTTATTACTTTAAAAGCTTCAAGGAAAACCAATCAGTTTAGCCACTACACCACCCAGGGAAATAACGTAGCATATGTTACCCCAGATCTTCTGGGCCATGATTACAAAACATGTATGTAGCTTAAATTTGCTACTCTCTCCAGAATGCATAACAGAAGGAAAAAAAAAATCTACCACTGTGAACTACAAAAAGTGGATTGCTTATTTTTATTTTAGGCTGAAGATTTCTACTCTCTAGATATAGGTTACTCCATATTTTTCTAAGTTTATCTCCCGGCTCCCATCACTCTCCTTATTACTTCAATCTGTATGCAAAAAAGTAGAATTGTGGAATACCCATTTTTTGCGCCTTAGGCTAGTGTAACTCTTTCTGCATATAACTTAGTACAGATATCTTACTTTCAGCCTGATAGTACTCTTTAATCCTGCTGAATGATATGCTTATTGAAATTAAAAAATAATAATAAAATGAAATCCTGTACCAGCTGCATACACCTGCTGTGCCTGTAACAGTACGCTTTATTTGAGTTGTATAATCCTGTAATAGCCATAATAGACAGAAAGATATGCTTACAAAGCAAAAAACATGAGATTTACACAACTAATGAAATTATTTACTGATTAAAACACAGCGCTAAGCATAACTAATATACAGTATTAGAAAAATTAGAAAATATAGAAAATATTAGAAAATACTGATTAGAATATCAGTATTAATGTTATTTTCAGAGTATTTGCTCTGGACATAGATCAATAGTAAATACAAAATTCACAGTCACTTTAACTCATTTTCTTGCTTACTAAGGGGTTCACTGCAACAACATGCCCAATTCTGCAAAAGGGTCTTTTCTTTCTCCATTTGACACAAGTTAAATTTGCGAGTTAACCTTTCTTGACTGGAGTCTCAAGTTTCCTCAAGGAATACTCAAGCCTTACTGTTCTTCACACAGTTTTGTTGTCATAGGCACGGAGCTGGTATCTCTGACGCTTGTACTAGATGCCTCTAAACCTGCTTTAATTCACATCGTATCTGTGAAAGAGACCAAACTGTGTATACGTGCAAGATATTTACCAAGAGTTCCCTGCACCAATACCAATTTACCAATTAGCATTGGTAAATATTTTGGAAGCTGGTGGAGCCTAGGTAGTTTGTACCAGCAGTATTAGAGTTGCTTTTGCCTGGAGCATCGTTAGTTTCAGACAGTTCTCTTACTGCAAAATCAGACTGTGCAGAGGGTTTGAGAAAGAAGGGTACATCAAGAAATGAGGTAGCATTTAATTACATTCAGCAATGAAGAGCAGCAGTTTGCTGCTGCAAGATACAGTCAACTGCATTGGAGATCAAGTTTTGCACCAAAGACAAGTGCCTGATCAAGCAGGAAAAGAAAGCAGAAGGATGTTTCCCAGTTGGTAGCACAGTATATAGCTGAGATTATTGCTGCTGTTTTCAGCCGCAAATGTATTCACTCTTCACAGTAGCAATGCCGCAGTGTTGCAATGATCCCCAGATGAAGTGAAGATAAGTTTCTGATTTCCTTTATGCAGGTCTCACTAGGAAGACCACTTTGCTACTTTATCATCCTGATAACAATAAATTTTCTGTGTTTTGGGTGTTAAAAAATATAATCAGGACATGAAGCCAAGAAGAAAATAATAGAAAAAAAGAAAAAGAAGTAGACTAATTCCTCACATCCTCCTCTATATTGCATTATTTTGGAGAATAAGAGCTAAAGTATTTATTTTATCTTCAGAGTATTCAACCAACATAAGCTATTTAACTTAAATGCCACAACCCTCATGGCCTTCTTACCAAACAGTAAGTTTTGCCTTCCATGTGCTGAAGGCTCTCCCCAGTGACTGTTCCAAGAAAAACAGAGATAATTAGAGCCTTCTCAATCCAATGAAATCAACAATAAAAGATACAATATACCAACAACAAAAGATATGTAGGTGTAAGTTTGTATGTTCTTATATAAATTACCATAAAATGACTATAACTGCATAAATGAAAATTATGTAATTTTCTTTCCTTTTGAGTTGTCTGATAATGTAATTTCCGATAATGTAACATAGTAAAATTGGTTCTGTTTACTGATAAGTAAAGTGCACCAGCAGTGAAGCATGGAAAGAATATCAGCAGAAAAACTTCTACTTCTTTCCCCAAAACAAGATTTTTCCTGCTAGCTCCACTTTAGAAAGAAATGGTGTTATCAGGAGTTATGGTAAAATTGACTGTGATACGTCATATCACAACTATGCTATTACTGCTTGCTGCCAGTGTAATTACACTCCCTGCCATGCCTTCTTTTTATATATAGTTTAGAAAAACTAATGACATAAATAATGTATCTTTCTAAACTGTCCAAGAATGAAGGGTTGACTACATGTTGGATGGCAAATTAGAAGAGAAAAGATAGCTGCATGGATAATGAGAGGATGCTGATATATATGTACAGCCAAATCTTTGAAACTACAGAACACATAAAAGAGGGGGGAAAAAAAAAAAGTCATGACTGAAGCCAAAGACAAAACTCACTCTGACTTCAGCAATCAGGATTTACCAACACACATCCCAGTGCCTGTCTCTGAGGAAGATCTGTATCCTGAGACAGCTCTTGGCAATTACAACCCAGCTAGAATATATTTAATGCAAGTATTTTAAAAGGTAAACATCATCATACTCCAGAAACTGACTGGAGAGAACATAAATCTTTTGCTCAACCCTCCCATCCTCCAATCAATATGTAAGACCACCTATTTTCTTTGTCAGGACCTGATCCTAAAGGAAAGGTAGCTGTACAGCCACTGACAGGCCCGAATGCGTAAACAGCTCATCATAGAATAGACTAGACCACACAGTAACTGGTATTTGTTCTTCAACACAAGTGAATTGCCCGGGGAAGGAGTGAGTAATTGCAGAGCAAACAAACAGAGCCCCCAGAGGAAAGGAGAATACTTAATTCTTTATTTTGTTCAGTTCCTTCATTCTCAACTATTACATCCAAAACTCCCAGACAGGATACAAAACTAGATAAAGATTGACGCTGTCACGGATACCAACATGTATCCGTGACATCTGTGAAAAATTGAATATTAATTAAAAGGCATCCCAAGTGAATTCCTCCAACTACACTGGAACTTCATTATGCAATGTTATTTTTACTGTTGTTGATTTTAAGTACATATTACTATAAATCAATGTGTTCCAGTTGTATTACTAGAAACTACATAGTGCAAGATTATTGCCATAAGAAATAAAGCCTATTTTGTGACATCCACAACAGGCTCCACCTAAAAACACAAAAGAAGGATGGATAAAAAAAAAAAAAATCCTGAAACAGATCTCCAAGCAAAGGAATAATTGTTCAATGACTCTCTACAAAGATTTTCCATTGAAATTTTAAAAAAACCAACAGTTTACATTCTTCTGTGTTTGGTATCAAGAGCTCAATGTCCACATTATATATACTGTCATATAATAGACGTGAAGGAAATAACTAGGAGAACCTAAACCTTGAACAGTCAAGACATTCCTAAATTAAGAATGCCTAACTATACAATCTATTTAAACATTTGACTCAAATATTAGAGAAACTGTCCCTTGATTAATAATAGTTCTTTAGATTTTGAGAATTTTTCTTTGCTTTTCTCCAAAATATGCAAATTTTACAACCTTTAGGTAGATTTTTGTCTTTTAGCTGAAAGAAGGCATGCCCAAGTGCTTCTAACAGTATTACTACATACTACATTAGCATTTAAATTTTTATGTTCTCAGTTGGATTACAGGGATTTTATTTCAGTATGTTGGTTTTCAGATTCTAGCTCCTACCTCTCAGCTCAATGGCTGGGAAATGAACAGGTTTTATGCTCCATTTTCAAAGGCAAAAACCTGGAGCCACTGCAGAATCATAGCTGTGCTTGGAAAGAAGACTGTCCATCCTGAGAGCTAGTCATCAGAGCATAAGCTAGTTGCAGTTACAGGGTGGAGTGCAATTTGTCCCTATCAGTCCATGGCCTCTTGGGATGTCTTTGAAACTAAGGACCAGAAGGATGCAGGAACTGGCAGAGATTTAAAGCTTTTCTCCTGTGAAATGCCAGGTAAGATTACTCTGGAAAGGTATTCAGCCAACTAAGAGATGGATTTATGACGTCTGCATGGGTTATTTTGATTCTTTTAAATATTATTTGTGTTTGAAAAGGCATCAAACATCTATATGAGTCACAAAGGAGACAGATATTAGGTACATTAGGAAAAAACACTGCAGCTGTACCAGTCCTCTATATCACTATATATATATACTGATATATACACATATACATATACACATACATATATGTATACACGTGTATACATACATATATGTATACACGTGTATACATACGTGTATACATATATGTATGTATACACGTGTATACATATATGTATGTGTATATGTATATGTGTGTATATATCACTATATATACACATAGTGATATAGTGGAGTATGTATATGTATATGTGTATATATCACTAGCAATTTGAAGACATTTCATTAAAAACAAATGCTGTTGTATATTAAATATTGGTAAACTGGTGGTGTTTTGGAAATAGGATCTGGCTTAAAGTGTTAAGTAAAGCATGCCTTCCATATCATGAAAACTCAAAATTCATTTTCATTATTTTAGTCTGTTCTTTTGTAATTTAAGACCAAGTTATGTCTGGGTAAAAGTAAGTCCCACAACTGCAATACAGTGATGTCAAGGTAAAATACAGTACAATACAATACAATACAAAGCTACTTCTAAATGTGCGTTCTTTCATGTACAGCCACTAACATGTTTGCTCTATATATCTCGGTGTTCCAGATGATATGCAACTAGATTTTGATTCTAAAAAGAACAATAAAATAAAGCACATGCCATTATCCGTAAACAAAGCAAGCTACAACAGTTCAAGTTTCCTCTCATATGTGATACAAAATCTTTCAGTAAACTCAATGTTATTTTTCTATTGGCCTTTTTGCCAAGGCTTATGTTCCAGACAAGTGTTCTATAAAGACAATGTCTAATAAAAATCCCAAAAAGAGTTGAAATATGCAGAGGTAGGTAGATTATATTTCCATTTTTTTTTCATAGTTGGTCTGGCTTTTCTCTATGGAACTTATGCTTATGCAATGAGATAGTCTTTCTACTTACATTGGTTAGCTTGCTACCAACTAGGAAAGACTCTGAAAAAGTGGTCATTTTCTTAAGTGTGTTTTCTGATGAAACATTAATTGGTTTGTGAGAGGGGAGAGGAAAACAGGGAAGAGAAAGCTAAGGATTTTATTTTCACTCTTTTATCTGTGGAAGGAAGAAAAAACTAGGATAAACTTTTTTCTACACAAAACAGTTTTCTTCAGATACTTAATTTTAAAATAGTAATGCCTTTTTTACACTGACAGAAGTTTTTTGTTTGTTTTAAATTCATGGTCTCTATGAGTCCCCAAGAATGAATAAATGAAGTCTTCAATGGGCAGTCACTACAATAAAAACAGGCAGTTTCTTGTACTGGGTTGTTTACAAGAAAATTCTGCTGTCTTATGGGCAAGGAAAGGACTAAATCCATATTGTTAATTTGAGAGAACCTTTGGCTTTGCTAGGGTTGATTTGTTGAGCTGAATTTCTCATTTTCACTCCTTGCAGACATGAGTCGGTTTAGATCGCAGTCTTTCTGGGGCAGAGGGAGTATTTTATGATGTCTTTGGGGATGATTTTGTATTGGGCATTCTTAGTTGCAGCTCACGGGCAGATGCAGCAAGCAAGGAAAATGTTTCTCTGCTTCTGTAGCCTGCAAACTTTTCCCTGCATAAAATGGAATATTACAGCTGTGTCTGAAGGACTGGGCTTGTAGTAAAGCTATTACTGAAATATTTAGATCGATTTAGATTCATAGATAGGTAGATAGATAGAACATGGATTTATATCTGCATACATATAATATATATTGTGTATATGCATATTATATATATATATGCATGGGAAACATAAAGGTAAAATTATATATATATATAGAGAGAGCTAGTTATATTACACATTTCAGTAGTCTGGATCATTAGCTTTTGCTTTTCCTATGCAATTAAGTAGAAACACTATGACATATCTCAAATTGTTTTGGTCATTGTCTACAACCAGTTAAGCAGAGTAATTATTGTGCACTAATAATTTATTTTGTAATTAATTTCTTAAGTTTACTTTAGAGAAACATTTGCTGCTGCACAGCACTCAAGCAACTACCCTGAAGCACCAGAAGCAAATCTGTGGTTTAATTTTGGTTTACACTAGCTACAAATGGATACACGAGAGGGTCCAAATGCATTCCTGTTCAGTTATTTTAATTGGGAACCCTAGGGTTCCCAATTAATGAATTCCACAGGGCTTTATGTGCACAGGATAACTCCTTTGCAGATGTTTCCACTCAAATGTCCTAGAAATGTGCTTATTTCTTCTTAAAGAGCAAATGCTTTCAGGGCACATCAGCCTGCTATATTTTCCATATACTTCTGCCTATCTCCTCAAATTTTCCCCTTAAAAACATTACACAGGACTCTGATCTCTTTATATGCAGGCTGGTATTGGTGAGTTCCAGAAAAACAAGAAATGAAGCCGTATCTCCTTCTGAAAAAAACACTCCAAGTCACAGTGTAAGGTGGAGGAAGACAAGCCCTAAATAGCTTTTCATAAACAGAAAAAACTACCAGCTTTATTGAGCTCTGAATGTGATTATTTTAGAGATATAGATGGTATTTTTTTCTGTATCTATTTTCCTTTCTAAAAAAGAACTGAATTTATATCCCTTTTGGAAAGGTATATCCTCCATTCTGCCTCAGCTGTAGCACTTTCTAGATGACTCCCTCTGATCTGTACATCCTTCAGCATTATGCTTCCTCATATTGTGGTGGAACCATCAATTCTGTGTTATGACTTTCCTGATGTCTAATTGTTTCAGCTTTCAAGAGCTACTGATCAATAAACAGTCTTACCTGTAAATGTCCGTAAAGAAACTCAATCGTATGTGAAGTTAGAACAGGACTTGTTAGAACAGAACTTGTGTATTTTTTGTTATTCACAGGAGCAAGGATTTCATTTTGCAGTTTCTTTCAGTAGCATCATAGATTTTGCAGCATATTTCAATTTATCATAGCATCCGCATCCCATTAAGTGTAAAGCTACTAGAAAAAATTACCTTCATGGCTCATTGGATACTGTTTGCACTACAGTTGCATACGCAATAGGAACAGAAAAAAAGTTTGCAGTACCAACATCTCTCATTTGTTGAGGAATCTTACTATGTTAGGAAGATAATGTGCATTGTAGTTCTAAACATAGATATAATAAATGAGGCTTTTACTTCTATTATTTCAGCCATTTCACTGTCTGCTTTTTATTGATAAAAAAAAAAAAGCTTTTCAGAGGAATTTAATTTGCGTTGCTATTTTAAGTATGAAGGCTCTACAATTCTAACTCCAGTATTTTCTCTCCCTCTCCCTCTCCTGCTGACAGAATAATAAAAAAATATTAGCTTATTGGTTTAATCAGTGTCTAGTCCTTTTTCAGGTAATAATTGTAACTGTATGAAAATCAGAGTTTATTCAGTATGTTTACTTGCAGATGAGTAAGTGTGAAAAGAAATCTCTGTTTCTGTTTGTCTGGATATTACTGTTTCCTCATATGTTTTCTAGTCACCAGACTGGTAGGAGATAAGGGGAAGTGTCTAAGAAACTGCTTCTGTCAGAGAACCTGTTCTGCACAGGATTATCTGCTGTTAATGATACTATAGTGGTACTATTGGTCTTAAAGTTTGTAGTCTAGTAAAGATTACTAGCCTAGTGAAGTTGCTAGTTTAGTTCCAAACAAAACCCAATAATTGCACCCAAAGACAGCTTTGCAACATGAATGAAAGCGTAGTATATAAAGGAGAAAGGAAAATTTATTCACAATCACATTTAAAAGTGTAAATCACATTACTAAAAACATGTGATAGGCTTAAAACCACACAACATTTTGAATAAGCTCATACACTTCTTTTTGTAGTTCATTTTCAAGTCCTTAGTCAATATAGGTCTCATAAGATTTTTCCATAGTGCCAACAAAGTGAAAACTATACTTTCAACAAAAATCAGATCCTTACATAAATGCAAGATTTCTGCAACTGAAAAATAAAGGACTTGCATAAAACAAGAATATATTGAAAGGCACAGAACTGCTATGATTGCTTCATTTTGTTTAGAGGCTTTGCAAATCTATATCATTTAGATTACTTTCACTTGTTATGTACAAGATGTCATTTTCCAATTAAAGGCAAAGTGAAGATGTTGCTTAATATTGGAAAACTTTAGTTGTACCAAACTAAAACAAAAAAAAAACCTTTTAGTTATCAATATTTCCAGCCTTTCATATCAACCAAGCTATCTCTTGGCTTTTAAAAAACAGTTTTTGTATCCAGTGCTTACTTTGATGTGTGTCAAAAAGAACTTCAGTCAAACAAGATGTACTTAAAATAACTTCTACATAACACTTTGTATAGCTACCCTTTTTTTAAGGGATTGTCTCTCTCTCAGGCACACACTTTTCCTTGTGACTACAGACTGATGCTTCTGATCATCACAAATACTTGTCAAGGTTTCCAAATCACTCATTAATAAATCTTAACTCCTCTTTTGCAAAACTTTATTTCAAAATACAACACTCAATACAACTTATTTGTTATTTCCCCCACTGAAAAGCTTTCTATCTTGATATGTGACTGAATCCAGGAAAATATATGTTATTAAGACAGAAAATATAAATGCAATACATCTAATTACTGGCCCATAAAAAGTCAAAACAGACATAAGATTCTGTACTGTATTGCTCTCCAACAACAAGGATATCAGATCAAGATCAATGAAAGCCTGATAATGGGTGTCTTAAGGGATCTTGAAACACAGCCAACCAAACTACTACAGATTTTTGGCAGACCAATATGAAAACAGAAGAAGAAACTGTCTGCCTATGGCATGTTGCACTTTAAGGAAGATCTGAAATTCATGAAGACAATAAGTATCTATGAATTGAAGTGAGAAGCTTGCAGCTTCAGCAATCTAGAATCA
Organism: Eudromia elegans; assembly: GCA_003342815.1. Classification (NCBI taxonomy): domain Eukaryota; kingdom Metazoa; phylum Chordata; class Aves; order Tinamiformes; family Tinamidae; genus Eudromia; species Eudromia elegans. The sequence continues at coordinate 589,504 of PTEX01000292.1, forward strand.
ACTTAACTGAATTTGCCAAGAAAAATATATATACAGAGATAATATCTTTATTTTTTACTCTTCATACTTCATCTAAAGTGGTCTGCAATAAAAATCCCATCACCGCTACCACAGGGAACACAAATTTGCAATTATAAGCCAGGGTTAATCTTTCTTTTCCTTTGGTCATAAACGATTCAGTTTTTAAAAATCCACTACCTTCCAGCAATTTGCAGGGAGAAGACCACCACATTTTCTGCAAATAATTTTTATACAAAAATTGTTTTCATTTTCACTCATGTTACTCCAGCTATTTGGGTTTTAACAAAATTCAGCTAGGCAATTGTGCTCAATGTTATGTTATTTCTTTTAAGTATTTCAATTACAACCTTCAGATATTATACAAGTAAAGAGGCAGAAAAACTGAGAGAGTGTTAGCAGCCAGGAAAGATGTTTAAAAAAAAAAAAAAGGAAAAATTTCAATAAATACAAATCATTATCCTGCCATTTTTTCCATCCTCTCTCATTTCTATCATAGGTTATACAGCAAATTTAAATTTTCTACTTAACAATTAAGTAATAATTGCACTGTGGAAGATTATTATTAACATCCCAGTTTCCTTATTTTTTATTACTCAAGATTCCACAAGTTATTTTCCTACATCATTTACATTCCCTGCATACAAATCCTGACACAAACTGCATACTATTAAGCCTTGTATCGGATCCCTTTTTAAGAACAGAACTTTCTTAAAAGTAGGACCTAGTAGCTGAAATAATTAAAAAAACACTTTTTCTTTTTTCCCATGAACAAAATTTTCCTGTTTCTTGCAATGAGATCTCATATCCTGAAACAAAATATTTATATCTACTGAAAAAGTATCTATATATGGTTAAAACACCCAATACTTCCAACACATTTCTATGCATTTTTTTATCTGCTTTCTTTTCAAAAGAATATGATCAAAATCAGAAAATATTATTTTAAAAAAGCATTTTTTCAAGTTCAGTTATCTGGACATTAATCAAACAACTAGTGGAAGGGACAAAAAACTCTTTTGAAAGCTATCTTCATGAACAATGAGAGAAAAAAAAAAGAATCTGAAGGCTGTATCTTAACATCAGCTGTCACAGCACTTCTTCAGCTCTGATATGCGAACCACTCAGCCTCACTGATACACAGGGTGATTAAAAGGATTTGTTGTGCATAAAAAAGGACCATTTTTAATACTCTGATTAAATTATATAAATTACATAAGTATGACCTGGAAGTAGTGTAATGCTCTGTTTTAAGGCTGAGGACTGCTAAACCCAGCTGAAACAGTGTAATGCAAAAATGGCAGACAAAAGAGTGCAGAAAAAAACAGAGAGCTTAGGAAGAGCTGGAACACATCCTATTGTTCCTACAATTTTACCTACAAGAGCAGTAAATTTACCTGCAATTAACTCACAATAAAACCTTTTTTTTTCTTTCTTTTTTTTTTTTTTTTTTTTTTTTTTTTTTTCAGTGCTACTGAATAGCAAGTGACCCTTACAATTTCCTCTGGTTCTCAATCTAAGTGAACTTTTGGTCAAATGAGTTAGTGCAATTTGATTACACTATCAACCACTGATTTGGAGGACTGTGACAATGGTCCATATCCTCAAATATATACTAGTATCACTGGAAGCCTGATACATGAATAATTGAGTTACCCACAACCTTAGTCAAAACACAAGATAAAAACAAGATACTGCTTAATAGAAGAACCTTGATGGTGCAAATTACCAGTCAAACTAGGGCAATCATGGAGACAGTCTGGATATGTAAACACATTTTGCATAGCTCTGAAAAAGTACATTACTTTAACCAATGCTTGCTCATGAAATTATTACTCAAATAAGCATATCCATTATAGTTAGGGGGTTTGTTTGTTTGTTTGTTTGTTTAATTTTGGTTGTCAGGAGTCAAGGAAATGAATAGCTTTGCATCTCAGTGATGTGTATTATTAAATGTAGATTAATATGAGGAATATTAGCAAGATAGCCTACAGACATCCACTGCTAAAAATTCTGACCTTAATAATGTTAAGTGATATTTAATTAAATTGTTCCAGGTACAGTCTTAAATGGTAATTGAATTCCTAATATGATATAATTATAAAGAATGTTTCAACAAAAATACAGCTGCATAATTATTGGATTACTGGTTCAATAAGGTGAGCTATTTTTTATTTTCGTTTATTAATTTGTACCTAGGCTTTTGTACATTCTTACTAGAAACCCTCTAAATCTAAAGTGATTGATCCCATAGAACGAAGTTCCAAGGATATTGCAGACAAGCGATTCTGAAACTTACACCTGTGACCTCAATCGCCTGATTTAAAAAAAATTATACCTTTACTGGAACACAAAAATAGAAAAACAGAGAAGCCTGGAAAATTCACGTAGATACTATGCCTTCTTGAAAGGTCATACAAGTCAAAAATCAAATGGTACTGATAGTTGCACAGTATTTCTTATATAACGGGAAATATCAAGTTTTTTAGCATCTTAAAGGATGCCCTGATGATTTAAAAACCAATTTATCTTAGATGGAGAGTCATTCTGTATTCAAGATGCAAAAGTGCTCTTAGGTTTTGGCAAAGTTCAACTGAAACACTCAGGTCCGAGAGCCAAAAATTACTTTCTAGGCAAATAAGGGATTTCAGCACTGTACTATGTAAGTACAGTGAGTACTACAGTCATTTCTGAAGTTAACTCTTTAATATACTCTATATTTCACTATATTTATATTTTTAATATAAACTATATTTCAGAAGAGCCACAAGAAGATATACCCAAGAAGATATACATTAATCTCTCAGATTAGGAATATATCTGATTTCCATTTGGAAACAATGAATTTAAATTATATGAACATTGGACAAGTACTGAAACCTGTATCCTTTTTCAATTCCACCACAAATGAACATTGACAAGTCAATTATATTTTTTGTGTTTCTTTCCTCTGTCTTTATGTTTCCAAAGGCAGTGAAATACAATTAGTAATTTTAAATACAGCTATAAAATCTCAGTATTTTTATACATTTACTGAACAAACTATTTATTACCAAGCAGACCTGAAAAAGTATACGAAGAATTTCACAAGGAAGTTGGGAAAAGGGTTAAATAAAATTAGTGTCTCACCTATTTGCCCTAATCAAAATATATTTTCAACGAATGAATGAATGAAAATATTTTATTAGAAAACCTCATTAATGCTGTGCAAACCAACAGATTCCTTGTCAAGGACAATTCTGTCTACAGGGAGGGACCTTAAGGTGGAGCAGCATGAGTGTTCTGGTGCTGTGTTTCTGTCTTACATATCTTGACCTTTCCTTTGAAGAATGGAAGCCAGATCCTCAAAAGCTCAATATGGTCAGGATGCTAAAGAGGAAAGAAGACAACTTTGGAGTCTTTTGGAATCTGAAACAGATTTGCTGTTGATTTTTTATGAACCAAAGAATAATTAAAACACTCAACCACTTTAGATTTCTCACAGATATTCTTTTTAAAAGAGTAGAATGCAAAGGAAAGGGAAAAATTGCACTTGTCAGCATTGGAGAACAGGACGTTGTGGTACAGAGAGATTAATTTTGTGGTGGTTATACTACCAGCAAACACCAACACAAAATAGAAATAGCCATGCTGCAACTGTTATTTTCCAAGTTCAGCACTTCTGTTTAGCACTTTTTAAAGTTGCTTTTCCTTTTGAAAATCTTAGAGGTAGTCTTTTTTTCTGTCTCATTCATCATAAACTGCTGGTATTCACTTCACAGGCTCTCTCCAACCTAATTATCAAGATTTATTTCCAAGTAGCTAGGATCCATCTCCCCGTTTACTGATTCAAGCAGCCCTATGCTTTTCACTTCCACACCACTCATCCTTGAAAGAGGATTCTTGCAGAACTCTACAAAGATATCTTAATGACCTTCTTTGGGATGCTTCCTATGCTTTCAACAACCTTTCAATCAATCAACAAGAAACGCAAAGCTTTGCTGAGTTTTCCACTTAAACTTACCAAAGTTGTCCTATTTTTAACTTCCACAGTCATCTTCCATTACGGTGTTCATCACAGCTTAAATTTAGATTTTTGGAATATCACAAGAACTTGACAGAGTCTTTTTAGAGATCATGAATATAAGGAGGACCACAGACAGGATATTCATGCTAGTTTCACCAATGTCAACTGTTGAGATGGTTGCATAGAAATACCCAACAGACCTTCATGTCTTTGTTCAGCAGCATTACAAAGCATTGTGTAGTTGTCCTTCTGACACTTCCAGACTTGGTTGGCAATCTCATGTAGTAACATCCATCCAAAATTAGCGGCTCAGATATCTGCCTGAGGTTCATGGTCTTTACTCACTTCCTTAGCACAAGAGAGATTCAGTTTTAAGGTCCGATGATAAAGAAAATAACAAAAACACCAATACAGATTTCTGGAGATTTAGTATTTTATAGAGGGTTAAACAAATTACCTGTACCATATGTAGAGAATGAATACCTGTTCTCTGAACAATGCTGGTAAAATGAGAACATTATTAGCATTCACAGACAATGCTAATGGAGTTTTCTAATGCTAATGCTAATGGAGTTTTCTAAAACAGAAAATATATTTCCTAACATTAACTTGTTTTTAAAGGAATGATATAAGTTAAGTATCTTTGAAAGATCACTGCTTATTGGACTACTTCCTTATTGGGTGCATATAAATTCAACCTGAGTTCCACACATTGCTGACACTCTAACTGAAGGCAAAGAAAAAGGCAAATCAGTAAGAAAGAGAAATTAACAGTCAGTTAAAATTTTCTCTGCTTTAACAGTGATTGGGAAAAAAAAAATAGAAATTTCGCTATACTGGCAATTTTATTGAGCAAACTTGTTGTTTTAAATGGGAAAGTCCTTTTCCTATTGGGTTAAAAGCTAGCTTTCTTCAAAAATTCCTTTTCTGGTTGTTCAAAGAAGTGAAGGATTACTGAAGCCTAACATTTCCTACATGACACTTCCAAACAAGCTTTGAAATAAACTTATAAAAATATCCAAAAAGATCGTAAAACTCATTCTTCATAAAAAGTGAGCTGTCAATTCTGTCTCGAATTCCAATTAGGGGAACACATTCTCTCTAGACATTAGCAGAAAGTGCGACAGTATTTTTTGTTTTGGTCATTAATGTTGGGTTTTAATGCCAATATAACTGAGAAAAGTTCATGCATATATGCACATACACACAACTTTAGTGAAGTGGTGGATTATTTTCAAAACAGGGACTTTAATTAGTGTGATATGTTTGACATTAAGCCGTGCCTTTTTGTTTCTTCCCAGCTATCATACAGACGACAACTCAGATGTGCTCAGATGCTGAGTTTAAGGGCCTTACAGCCACTAAATGCAGAAAATAAATATAAAAATATTGCTGGCAAAGGGGGAGGCTCCTTGAGAAAACCAGTCCCAGGAAGCATGGGTTTTGGCTTCACATCAGAGCACTATCCCTCCCAAGGAGGTGACCTCCCTAGGGAGAACGGTGGATTTTTAGATGGGCAAACTCAACTAATAGGTACTCTTTGGACCCAGAGACAGGAGGAGGGAGGGAGGACACCAGCTCCTTTGCAGCCTACCCCAAGATCAGTGAGGTGGCTCCATTGGGATTGCTTTCCTCCTCTGCCAATTACTCACCCTAAAAAAATTTTTATATATATATATGTTCATTATATATCATATATATTCATTATATATATATTTATTCATTCATTCCATTGGGGAACACTTGGTGCTCTGGCCGCTCTGTATGTGGAACTGGGAAACTGCAGATGAGCAGCCCTGTAACTGCCAATCTTCCCACTCCTTTCTCACTCCTTTCCAATAATCCCAGTGCTTCCAGTCACTTGGCCCTGAGCTGGAAGTGAGAAAGGAATCACACAGGGGATCTCCTATGCCTATGACTGCAATAAATCTCAGCAGCCAGGGACTTAAGACTGAGGTAGTTATTCTTACTCACAGATAACCAAGGCTGTAATGTAACATTAAGCCTGTCTTTTTGGGGAAACTAACCAAGGAATCGGACATGACCATGTTTCCCAAACAAAATAATAATGAAGTACGTATTTTGCCATCACAGGCAGGTAGAGTAGGAAAACATAATAGAGTAGACTTATTTTACTTCATCTACTCTGCTTGCTCTGTTTGTAGCTTGTGGGAGATCCGCTGCTCTCTGCATAGCTGTGCCCCTAGGTCCTCTTCTTCCTTCAGTTGTCATCTTCTAAGGTCAGCTATGCTGGTGGGCTGGAACCTTAATGCTGCAAGCCTGCCTAGAGGTCATTAGTCTTATACAGGTTATTAGTCTTTTACAGTATTGTAATGATCCAGCAATGACCTCATGTTTTTATGGCCCAAACCACACAATTACTTAACCCTGACTCTTTCACCTTGTATGTTTTCCTATCCTAGGAGGTCTTCCTTTTGTTCAAAGAGCTTGTGTATTCTCCTATCTCACCGCTACTCTGCAGCCTGCTTGCAATTAGAAATTGAGAAGTAATTTGCAGTCATTCAAGTGTGCTTTTACAATGTGCCTTAAAACACCTTCTTTCCAGGTGGTAGCTCACAAAGCAGGGGCCTCTCAGGTATGCATATCTCCAAATTCCAGGTCTACACCTACAGCACAGTCTGCTTCATTAAATCTTAGTGGGCACGAGTCACTGTGCTTTGATAGTACATCAGCAGTTGGGCTTGGTGGCTACCTTACAGGATCCAGAAAACAAAGGTCTCTCAGGTAGAGCTTTCTCACCTAACAGGTATTTGCTCTACCATGATCTTTCTCTTTCTGCTTCTACTGTGGTGGAGAGCCTTTGCCTTAGCTAATGTCTTTAAAGACTCATGCCCATCATCATGGCAGGAAGAGCTTCATGGATCGAAATTGACATGTTCTTTCAAAGTCCTTCCAGAATAAGTGATGCTAATAGTATTTATTCTGTAAAAGCCTATGACCAATATATTTGCCTATGACTGAAATCTTGAATACTTCTGTTTCTAAGCTTTTCAGGAAGCCAAAAAAGTTAAAATTGTATTAATAAGTAAGCATATAGAAGTATCATTTGTGTAACTGACTAAATAATGTTTAGCTTTAAATATTTTTCCTGCCTGCTGTTCAGCTTCAAATATATTTTTGAATGCTTTTTTTGGTTAATTAAAAACTTCTGTCCCTACTAGTTGTATAGAAATGTATAGATACACTTCAAATATTGAAGAGAAATTGTACAGACTGATAGTTAAGTTCTGTAAATTCATTAAAAAAAAATGTCTAGGAAGCTTTTCACAATGTCTGAAAGATGGCAAAAGACTTTATGTTTATAAACTGGCTTAAATCTGCAGCATCATTTATCTTAATTTATTTTCTTACTGTGTTTGCTGTTAAGAGCAGATAACAAGACAACAGTTAACAAGGATAAGACAGTTATTCTGGTTAAGCTTGGACCACAAAGTTTGTATTGAAAAAATGCAGATATTAATACTAATGTAAAACATTACTATTTTAGTGAAAAAAAAATCTATTACAAACCAAATAAATTAGGGAGTAAGCTTTCTGTAAACTGACCTTTTTGTGACATCAGAAAAATATATTTTGTTGTTTTTCTTCTTTCTCCAATAGACAAAATAGAAACATTTTCATTCTGGACATTTGCAAATGCTGTGAATGATTGAAAAGTATAGTCAAGGCACTCACCCACTGTGGAGCAATTCTGGAAAGCCAAGCCAAGCCAAGCTAAACCTTACTGTATACTGCAAGACTGCTGCATTTCTGAACAGTGATACCAACCTAGTAGCTATGGAAACTAAAGCTAAATGTCACTTATGCTTCAAGACAGTATCTCTTTGTTTACTCCAGGCAGACTTAAAAAAGGTACATCACCAAAGGCACCTTTTTATTGATGAGTTTAAGGCATTAATTCTTTGCAATGGCCTGCTTTGTTCCTCTCTGTCTCTCTGCCCTGGAACCCACAGTTATGCCTTCAAGTGATCATTGTACGTGGCACTGATGAGCCAATGAAACTATTTGAATAGAAATATTTAATCTTAGCTGAAAAAAGCAGAGGGAAATGTATCATATTAAGTCACTAGGCAATTTTTCCAAAAACAAACATAATAATAATAATAATAATAATAATAATAATAATAATAATAATAATAATAATAATAATTAATAATAATAATAACCAGCCTTCTCAATAGACATTACTATTTATTTATTTTATTTATTGCTATTTATTTATTTCATTCATTTAAAGAAATTTCAGCTCTCGGAAAAATACTGAAAACATGAGTCTTCAACATTTCAGTAACTGTATGTCAATTGAAGTACCCAAAAAAGCAAGCCAAAGGATCACATTGTGATGATCTTCATATTATTTTGCTTATCTGGGACAGCTTGCTTAGAGTGGAATTTCATTTCCCAATGAAAAACTTCAAGCTAATATAAAGATCTGTAAATGAACGCCATGTATTATCCCATTTTGTTCTACACAGGGGTAAACTACAGATTGTGAATGAAGTGTTACTAACACTTCCTTTTGAAGTCTTAAGCACAGGTATTTTAGATGTTTAAGCAGCTTAATGGTCAACTGATTTTTTTAGATATTGGTTGCATAGAATCAAGCATACAGTTATACAAGAATAAAATAAGTGAGTACAATTAATTAATTTATATGTGTAAAAAGAGTAAATGCAATTGATAGGCAAAGTAAGAAAGAAGAAAAACAAAGAATTGTTGATTGCAAGTATAGCAGGTGAAAAATGCCCTGTAAATGTATTGCAAAAATATACCACTATACTCTTTTTAGGTGACCACTGATATTACCTATATAGACAAAATAATAATATGAGTATATCCAATCACTACGCACCTTATTTTCTAATTGTTGTTACAAGAACATGCTATTGTCCGCAAGTACCCCTAGTCTTATACGACTGATATCATAACAACATGGAAGACCTGTCTGACTGTCAGCCATTCCTGTTTATGTGCATGTAATTTCAGAAACAAAGAAGAAGAGCATATTTATAGCACTTCTATTAGATACATCTGGACTAAATTTCTGAAATAATTTGAAAGCTCATCCAATTTTTGGTTTTTTGCTTTGTTTTGTATTTTTGTTGGTGGTGGTGTTTTGTTTGAATGCCGTTGCAAGAAACACAGCCGCCACCTCACCACATATTTTATCCTTTACAGATTCATAATCACTGTCGCAACACGCACACATGTGTCTTTATTCCAGCAAAAAGAGACAAATCTCAAAGGAGTTCAGTATAACTGAACTGGACAACATGTAGGAATACCCAAGGTATAGTGCAGCAATGCACTTGGGATTAATTAGTCACAAAAACAGTGCCACACAGGCATTGCCTTATTGTGAACTTTTTTTTTGAGCTGCATATAACAACCACCAAAGCACAGATGGAGGTTCTCTCTTTTTTTTTTTTTTTCTTTTTTCATTAATTCATTCTTTAGCACTCAACTCAGCCACCATATGCAGATGTGCAGCTAACAGATAGGAACATCTAAAAAAATCTGTAAAAAGACGAAGGGACCTCACACAAAACACACACGCAGAGAAAAATCTGCAGTGGCATGCCACTTCCTCTTACTTACCTCCACGTATTTTCTGTTGCAATACATTAAGAATCAGTACACATCCACATTACCATAGCCATTCTTGGTGAGAGTGCTCTAGCTGGTCATGAGAAGAAAGTCACCTCTTTCAGGAGGTTCCTAATTTTAACAAAATATTCAAGCAAAAATACTGGGTGAAAATTTAAATTACCTTATAAAGTACACTTTGGTCTTGACAACCTGATCTGAAATTCATCTGACTGTATTTAATATTTGCTAAGGGTTATGACCTCATGACAAATCAGCCTTTAGTGAATCTTCTAGTAGAACCTCAGGGGGAAAAAAAACCAAAAAAAACAAAAACCAAAACCAGATAGGTCAATTTACAGTCTCTAACCTTCCTAGTTGCATGAAAACATTTCATGACTCCATATATTTCTATTTCTCATTCCACATGAGAATTCACATTTCCTGTGTTTTTAAAGATATATTCCAGGTTTATTTTCTCACATAATTTATTCTTCATCAGCTGTGTAGAAAATTATCTGATTTACAACCCTTGCAACAAGTGATCTCCATTTACCTGAAAAGTTCTCTTCTAGTTCAAAAGTAAGTTGTACCCTGAGATTTAGAGAGCTATTGCTCCTGATATTGTTTCTATAGTTTACATTAAATGGTGCTAATAGCATCTAGTGGGCCCTTGACTACAAGAAAGACATGGAGGTGCTGGAGTATGTCCAGAGATGGGCAATGAAGCTGCTTAAGGGTCTGCAGCACAGACCTTATGAGGAGCGGCTGATGGACCTGGAGATTTAATCTGAAGAGGCTTAGGGGAGACTTTATGGCTCTCTAGCACTACCTAGAGAGGGTTGTAGTGAGGAGAGAGTTGGTCTCTTCTCCACAATAACTACCAACAGGACAAGAGGATATGGCCTCAAGCTGTGCCAGGGGAGGTTCAGGTTAGACACCAGGAAAAATTTCTATACCTAAAGAGGGCTAAAGCCTTGGGAGAGGCTCTCTAGGGCAATGGCGGAGTCACCATCCCTGACAGTGTTCAAGAAACATGCAGATGAGGCATGGTTTAGCAGGCAGGGTGGTGAGGGGGGAATCAATGATCTTGAAGGTCTTTTCCAACCATTATGATTCTATGATTCTACTGCTCTATATGTATTTTTAAAATAGAATCTTAAAATAAAGTATTTGTCAAAAAAAACCCCTATCTTCCAAAATCAACCTCCCTGCAAAAGCCAAGGAATGAAGAGCTTCAGTAGGATATACTTTTAACATTGTCATCTGCAGTATGTTTATATAACTTGTTATTCATGTTATACACTTTATTATCAAATGCGTCTTTGTAATATTCTTCTTTTCCGCAGATAAGCTAATGTAAAAGAACCATACGTACAGAAAACATTTATTTGAATCACTGAGTGACTAATACAAAATAAATAGCCACAGGTAATATAATAGCTGCAAGATCATCTAATATCCAAACAGCCACTGAGGAAATGATTCAGAAAGAAGAGAATAGAGTTGAGCATTACGATTCAATATAACATCTGCAAGATAAAGTTTAAATCAAACAGAAACGTGAGAAAGAAAATATTAACCTCTCTCACAAAGAAGGAAAAGAGTCATGATTAAGACTTCTTTAACAGGCAGATGTTATACTTCTACCAAAATCTACTTATTCAAGGATATAAGAATTTCTGGACAGTCTTATTACCTGAAAAATAATTTAGAATCTAGTCATGCTGTGAGTCTGTGATCTCCTGTGTTCATACAAATACTTGGCAATGGCTGTAGTTTGTACTAATGTCCTTATTCACAAGGGTAGAGAATATTAATTCTTCTTTATTAGTTTTACATTATACATCATTTGATGTTTGTTATTCTATTTCAAACGCTTCAATCATTTTATAAAATAACTTCAAGAAATATTTATGCATTACAAACAAGAGAGAACAGACTGTAAATTGAACAAATCAAAGAATTACTTTAAATCATCAAACACCTGAAGTACTGGCTCATGTTGGAAAGTATCTGCCCTACCTAAAGTTTGATTTTCATGGAGAAATCCTAAGAAATATCTGAGTTTAACATGAATTTGATAAACTATATTAAATGATAGTGTAAACAATTTCATCTGGAAATGAAGAACCTTCAGCTTTATATGCCTTGATTATGTTGGGAATTATTTGAACCAAAGTTGAATCGAGACTGCTTTAATTCTGAAGTATCTGCACAGGGACTATAAGCATTTTAACTAATTGACTTGAAAAGTAAAGTGCACCCAGAACTTCCATTGATGCCTAGTTTTTATCATTTCTTCCATGAATCAAAAAATATGAGTATTAGTGGAGCTTGAATCCACCGTCTGCCCAACAGCAGACATTAGCTTGTTTTAGATATCCTCCAAGGGATCAGACAGAGAAAACACTGACGCTGAGCTCTAGCACTTTCTGTGAGCTACGTATACCTCAGAAGCCAGTTTACAGTTTGCAGCAAATGAAAAGAAAAAGTAAAAATGTGACCAAACAGCTGTTGTTGAAGTTAAAATCATTCACAGAAAATAAATAAATAAACTTATGAGACTTCACTGAAAGCTTTTGACTGTCTATATGACTTGTTTTTTGTATTACTGTTACTTTACACTATCCATTTTATGAAGCTTAGGAAATAGTGGATTTTTCTCAGAGATTCACTGTAATGCAGTCTAAATCAACTAAGTGACTCAGTATGCATGAGGTTTGCAATGTCCTAATATGTGACTGAGAATATGCAGGCAGGCAAGGATCTGCACAGTTAATCTTGGTTAAGTGAGAATATTTGGTTACTGTTATTAATATTGCATTAATTCCTATAATTATGTGCTAAGAGATTTCTATAATCAAAAACAAGGCACAGCAGGACTGTGATTTTTGAAACTTTAATTAACAGACTAATAATTGTTGAACTATGCTATCAAGATATGATTGATATCAGTTTGATATTTCCCAAGAACTAAGATAAACCAATCTAAAAAGGAAAGCCTGAGAAGCAGAGCTAGGCATTTAATGAAAACATACAGAGGAAGAGATTTATAAACATCCATGAAGCTAGTAGGAAAACAGAACGTTGAAAAACAAAATCAACAGCTTATATTACCCACAGCAGAATATCTACTACATGCGTTGCAAATTTTATGCTGATTCTTTCATATATGCAACCCAAATACATGCACATGTTAGTCCTGCTTTGCATACATTCCTTTCACTATGGAATTTGCCTTTCAAAGATGTGCTATTAGTGGCTGATGTCTGTCAAAGCGTTTTTCTGAATAGAAGCTGGAGACATATTTGAGGCATGACTTGTAAATAGTTCAAGATGCCTAACCAAAATACCCCAAATAGTCAATAGAGATTAGATTTCTCAAAGGATGGTTCTGTTCCCAGGACAAGACCCTATCCATTTTTCTTTATTGATTATAGACGAAGCCAAAGACAACTTGACTCCTGACTGCAATATTGCAATTAAGTACACATAGTGGGAAGATTTGAATCCATATGCTGTTCTATTCCACATGGTGCTCAGAGGGATATTATTACTGTCTTCTCCAGTAAGTATTATAACTGATTTTTGCAATACATGGCACTGAAAATGAAAGGTACAAGGCTTAATCCTCACTTCAATCCTAAATTCTTTCTGTAACAGACGTGCTAAAAATATCCTTGTGTGAGAGAAGACAAGGAAATAAAACAGAAAAAGATCCTTAAAAAAGGAACCTTAACTCAATATGCTTTACAAAGAAATATCGGGCTAACCAAATACTTCAAACTTATCACTTAAAACAGAAGAGACATATTTAATGACCTAGCAATTTTACCTTCTACAGCTTTTGCCTATCTGCAGACAACCAGGCTATTTTTCTATTTCTATTAGATATCCCCACTCCAGTTCCAATTACAGAGTCATTCTCAATAATAGTGAGATTGAATCCTCCGCAGAACTAACAGTCGTATTCAGATTCAGTACAATTTCTCTTACAACTGCACTAGTCACTCCAAAGCTTAGCAAGCCAGATGCATTTAAAAAAATAGTACAAAGCGTGCTATCCATTCATGTAATTTCAGGAATAGACTTATATCATGGACAACAGCATATATTTGTTTAGTAGATATCTTAGATATCTAATATTGGGACTGAATCAAAGGGGGAGGGGTTTTTTTGTTTTTGTTTGGTTGGTTGGTTTGTTTGTTTGTTTTTCGCGTAGCACATCCTTCCACAATATTTAAATTACGAATTTCATATCCTCTTTGAAGAAAATATTTTCTAAACATTCTCCAACTTTGTAGGCTGTACATAATACATAGGATTACATATGTACACATTACATAATATATCTAATAAATAAGTCTTTTACTTAACAAAAATACTTCAAAATCAGTTTAAAATGTTTATTTTTAGCACTTTTCCAAAAAGTGCAATTGGTTTTGGTTTTGGTTAAGAAATGTTTTGATGTTGTTCTACCTTGATCCAACATTAATCAGTGTTTTTCTGAGTTGAGTCAGAATGGCTCAAAGGAACTGTAGGTCACATTGTGCCCATTCTGCCTCCCCTCTTCCAGCAGCTGCCATGCTCCCGGGGCCATCAAAAACACCACGCCACTTCAAGAAAGAACAGCAAGCAGTGTCAGGTGTTAGTGACCAGAAAACATCTTAGCCTATAGGAAAAATAGCGATAAGGTGCATGCAGTTAAAATAAATAAAGGTCAATGTTGACTTGACTTAAAAAAAAATCCCAATTAATTCGACAAATCCATTTTTTCTCTACTATAGATCTATTTTCTTCCTTCTCCTCACCAAAATAAATCCATATATATCTGAATTTTCTTGTAAAATATTTCATCTTTTTCAAAGCTCTACTTATGACTTTTTTCCCCCCAGTGGAATCAAATTACCCCTATAAATCTCCTTGTTTTTGTTGTTGTTCCTGTAGACCAAATTATTGGTTAATTCCCAGTGAAGCCCCAAAATAAATACCTAGAGCTCACCAATTCAGCTCTTTTGAAAGTACAGCTTTCTGTGACTAACTTTTGTTTTTAAATTGAGTGATCTTTTGCAGGAGCTGCAGAACAGCTGTACTATCACTTCATAGCCTAAGGCAAAAAGAATCCTATTCTCTTAAGCCTTTAAAAATCTGGAGTAAATCAATGAACACAGTGCCATACCAAAAATCAGCAGACTCACAGTGGAGGGGGAAAATGCACAGAAATACAATACGTACAAAATGTACAGGGGGGCTAAATAGCAAGGGCAAATGTTTTCAACCACATCTTCATCTGAAATTAAGCATTTCTTCCTGAGCTCTGTGAGGAATACATTTTTAAAGATGCTTAATTTACATGATTTTATCAGGTCAATAAGACAGCATTCCAAGCCATAGGAAGAACTTCCATATAATATAGGAAATATATACAATCAAATTTAAAGAAGCATCTTGATTACTTAACAGTAAAATATTGACACCCAGGCTCTGAACTTTCCAAAATTAAATAAAAAAAAAGAGATAAAAAAGTGTGCTAGTGCTTATGATTCATCTAATTATATATCAAAAAAAAATCCATCATCCTTGGCAAGGACCTTAAAGGTGAAAAACAAGGCAAATATTGTGTCATCCAATGAGATATTAATAGTATTCTTAAAGGTCTTAAAAAAAATCTCTGATCAGCACGTTCTTCCTTCAAACAGACAGGTTCACTTTTGTGACACATCATAGCTGGGATTCAGTGTTCGAACATATGTATTTAGATGCATTGGATGGATACCACTGGAAAGGGTAGAAGCCTCACAGAAATGTTAAAAGATCATTTGAGAAACCTAACTCCTTTTGCATCATCAACAACATGGTATATCTAAAGTTGGGACTGAATGTAATTGTTTCTGCACCTCATTCAATTTCACTTTTCCTCAACTCAAGCAAAAAAGATCATTATACTTAAATGAAGTTTCTTCATATTTTCAATGTTGGTCAAATTTATATATATATGTATATATATAAAAGAAGTTTTGGCTATTTTTGACCTGGAAAATAAGTATTAAACACATTTTGTGTATTCAAATAAAAATAATAATAAAAATGTATAACTCACAGATTTGGTGTATTTCAGATTCTGACAGCTGGTTAATAGGTTCTGCCAAATAATGTAAATAATTACCAAGAAAGAGGTGTTAGTGTTATTTGTTTTTACTCCTGATACTGTTAAATTAAATTTGCGGTTCCTTTTATACATACTTTTTAGTTTACTGTACAGACTTTTAATAGCAATCCTTACTCCATGGCCTCTCTATAGAATTACATTTTACTATATTTACTATAGTGAGATGCCAGCACAAGTAGAATTACATGTAGAAATTGCCAAAATTGCAGTCTGATTTTATTTTTAGATGTGTTATGTTTAAATACAACTTATGCCCACAGAAAGTAGTCTTTACAGCTTAAAAAAAATCCACTTTTTGATCTTTTGCCTGGCTTAATTAAGCTCACCATAAAGTCCTTTTTAAATTAGGGAAATTGAATGAATGACTGATAATGACCATTTCCTGAGTAACAAGCCCACTGATAATGCATTGAACATGAATATATAGATTACTGATGAATCTGGCAGCAACTACAATGCTGCCACTCAATGATTCCAAGTACTTCCTCTTTTTCTTTTCCCCATAGGATATCGTGTGTTGTGAACAATTGTATTCCTGCTTCAACACTGAGTATTTTTCCTTTCCTCCACAAAAATGAACAATGTTTGGTCTTCAGGAAACTAAAATTAATAGTTCCTCTATCATTCACCACTAAATATTACATTATTCTCATCACAATACTTACTAATGTTCAGTATTCCCTTGTCTAATCATATTTTGTTTTCTTCAAATTTTAATTTATTCTACTAGGCTAGAAGTTTTAACTGCTTACAATATTTTTCCTTTTTTATTCTGAAATATTGCTTGCCTTTTACTTATTGTTAGACTGAAATGTAGAAATTAGTTTGTTTTTATTAGCTTTCCCCTTGACAAGTGGTTTGTTTTTTAAATATGGCTTCTGAATTGCTAGGAAAAAAGAACGCTATATACTGTTCTCTATTAAGATTTTATGATTATAAGTTTCTTCAGTGGAAATTTAAGTAGATGTCCATCATCTTTTACTCTCTGAATGAGTAATATTGATATTAATAAGGTAATGGATACGTTTTCTGGTTTCAAATCACAAGGTTACGTACTGTTTAAAAAAAAAAAGGCTTAGGTGGCTTGGCTGACAGGACACAAAGCAAAATTTCAGTTATTCATTAGCTGTAATTGCAACATGGGGACATTACCAAAGGATGAGCAAGTTCCCAAAAGAGCAGATTTTTTTGTGTTTGCGTGTGTGATGTCCCTCATAACCAAAGCATTTCATCCTGTTTAGAAGACAAAATGTATATGCATCCATGAAAACCATCACATTTAAAAAATTGCTGCTCTACAGCCTTGACAATTGGACTTTCTTCTTTTATAACACGTAAAATTGCACAGTACAAACTACATATTCCACTAAATTTCGCTCTTGCTTAGAAGTATAATGGATTATTTTTACTTCTATTGCCATATTATATGGTTATTTTTATTTCAGTGAATACTGATTACATCAGTATTCCCTTTACCATACTAACGAAACACAAGGTAGAGTAAATACGCAAGGTAGAGTATGTGCCCATTATGCAAACACTTTTCTCTGCTTTTATGCATTATGTTATCCTTCTAAATTAGTGTAATCAGGAAAAAAAATATTTAGGACACATTCTGGGAAAATAAATAGAAATATATTACTATATACTTCTGCAAAGGAATCTTAATTTTTACAATACGTTTTGTCCTTATCAACACCAAGGGCAATTCAGAAATTGAAATGTTCTCTCCAGCACAACAGATCTGCTGCCAAAACTACATTCATTTCTCATGTCAGATTCCTATATCCATAGGAATAGGAATTAATGGCAATTTTGCAGGAAGAAGACAGAAGAACTTGTACTTTTAATCTAGAAAAATACTCTTCTTACTGAAGAAAGATATTGTATTTTCTCTATACATTGTATCTTTTCCATAAAGAGCTGACTGTATTGAAATATGAACAAATGAAATAAAAATGAAAGTAACTTATGAGAATACTGTTTAAAACGGCATGAACTTATTCCTTTTTGGTTTGTGATGGGTTACTTAAAAGCTAGACATTGATTAGCAACTTATAACTACTGCCAGCTAAACCATTTGGTCCATGTCATGAGCATGACACTTTCAATTTAAGTGCCAATATGAAAACAAGCCCATAATTAGAGCAGTGTAATACTGTTCCATATCATTTATAATTATATAATTTAGAATTACATGATGCAATGTAATTACATAATATTTTCACAGAATTTAGCTCAATTACTTCTGGTTTATTTAGAAAAGCATGGTCTTATGAAAATATTTTTTCATCAGATTGTAAATGGGCAGATTCAGCCTTCTATCCTGGCTCTTGGTTTTCTGGTATGCAATAAAATTAATCATATTAATCATATTACTGTGTGGTATGACATGGAACTGGATCACAAAAGTGCTTTATTGCACTGAAACTGATGTGAAAGTTGACTTATTTTACAAACTGGCTGTGGAAAAAGCTGGTCTTTTACAGTGCTGTCAAGAATACAGCAGCTGTTCTAGCAGTATTCTCTTACAGCAACTCAAGAAAGCAATTTCATTTTTAGACATATTAAGTTTTATTCAAATGATGCTAGATCATACTTTTATATGAAAACAAACATATTGATGTGGCAGCCAAACTTACACTGAGTTGACTCTGGCTAGTTCAATATGAAATGATATACTTTTATCTTAAAAAGCAAAGGTTCACAAACCTTTGTATGAAGAATGACTATCTCATATTATTTTCCATGTTTGTAGTTAATAAAGTGCTTTCTGTGCAGGCATAAACAGTGTAAGTAATAATCCTACCTCATTATTCTCAATAGTTTAGAAAAATATTTATTTGACAAGCATACTAATGCCTCCTGGAAAGCAAGTTTGGAGATTGTATTTAGCACAATAGAGCTTCTCCAATTTTCTTTCTAAGTCAAAATCAGAATAAAAACAATCATTCAGTTAAAGATCACAGCAAGCAATTTACATCAAAAATGTGGAGGAAAAAAAAAGAAAGAAAGAATTCAGTTATATTGACTGTTGCATTAGTATTCTTTATTTTTACCCTATTTCTTCGAGAAAAACTATGGATAAGGCTTGCAAGCCGTGGAGCAATTTACTTTGCAAAAATCTTAGGGATTCAGATTGTTAGCACATCAACAAGTTATTGACAGGGCTTAGTTCCTAATGTGCAGGTGTGAAAGAATTGCTTGAAAAGGGAGAGCTTAAATGGTTAATACCCTTGGACTCTGCTCCCCCAGGACAGGCAGGACAACTTGCCCTCCTTGCAGAGACCAGCTCTGTTGCACTCTCTGTGCTGTGCAGCTGGTAATCCTAACAGTAGCTGCCTTATGGGAGATATACGATAAGATGTCTAGTGTTGAGCCTACAGGGTGGTAAATCACTCATTTCAGAGGAACACTGTCTGAATTATAATCTCTTTATAATGCCAAAACACACCTCCAACCTAAAATTAAACATCTCCAAGGAATGACTACTCCTCACTGAGTATGCTCTGTAGATTTTCGATTGACTATACCTTTAAATGGAAGCAAAAGACTTTTACAACAATCAATAACAAAAGCATGGCTACAGTCAGTCAAGCTCCACCTAAATGTAAATATATATATAGAAAAGTTGAACTGAGGAGGAAAAGAATTGGAGGGAAGACTCCATAGTAACTTCTGGATGAGTCGATAGGCAGAACCCCTTGGATCGGGACACCACCTGAGGAGACTCTTCAAGGTTGAGAGACCTCTCCCGTTTTCTTGAGTGAGTGATGACTGCATATTTGTATATCATAGCTAGCTATGAACCCCATGGTGTAGGAGAGAATTTCCTGTACTGACATCCAAAACCTGCTTTGTAAACACTGCATTTGAATAAATCATGTTACTCATGAACTCGACCACTTGTTTTGAAGGTGATTGGACTGACAATCAACAGACATGCTTCCAGAGTTAGCCGATTGGTGCTGCACTATTTGGTATTCCTATTAATGGAAGAGCCCAGCCAACCCCCGTCCCTCCAGTCTCTGAAGGCCAGGGGATTCTGAGACCTCTTACCAAATTACTCCACCCCACCCACTCTAGGCTTCAAACTGCAACACCAGGTCAGGGCAAAATATTCTTATTTAATGAAGAAACACCATGGTATTTAGAAATCATCGCAAAAGATGTTGAGAATTGACCATACCATATTTTTTTATTTATTTTTTATGATTCCAGAGAATTTATGTAATGTAAGAGTTCATAAGCATATAGTTTATTTTAATTTTTTTGTAGCAACTCAAATTTTGTCCTTCTTGTGTTAAGCTTAGCAATGTCTTTCTCCCTGTAATTTTTTTCTTCCTTTCTATAGCTTATTTTATTGAGCTATAAATTTGAACATATTTCACAAGGAAGTGCTAGCATTTGAATGCAAATATTTTCAAAAGGTAATACAAATATTTATGAAAGTAAACAAGTGCTCCCATATGCATACAGAACTACCTTGAAAAGGTCATCTTAAAAAAAGAGTAGATGATGTCTTGTTAGACAAGCTAGTGGTTTGTATTTAGAAAAGAAAGTGGAGCTTGTACAGTATCAAGAAGAAAAGAAAACCAGAATCCTGAAGCAACTGAAAACTAATGTGAAACTAATATAAGAGAAGACACTCTGGGAAAGTAAATTTGAGAAAGAGGGCAGAGATTTTATGATAGAGAATAATCATGTAAGGATAAAAGTTATTGATAAATAATGACAAATAATCTAATTCTTCTGCCACTTTCTCTGCATGCGTACAGCAAATAGAAGTTGCATAGCACATGGATAACAGGCAGAGCAAATCTCTATCTTTTAACTGAACACAGAACACAGAATTCACCCTACTGGGTATGCTGCTTTTTCAAAATGAGAAGTTAAATCTACCCCAGTAGCACTGAGTGAATATACACACTCAAGTGTGTTGGTTGCATTGCACAGTTCCACTAGATAAACCTGATTAATACATGCCACCCTTCTGAAACAGGGTTTAAAACTGTGCTAGAGAATGTCACATTCATGAGCATGCTAGGCTGTCCCTCAGCAGAGCCCAGCAGCTCCCACTTCTCAGCAATGTGGCACTGGAGGCAGGTCAGTGCATGGGTGATTTGGAGAGTACTTGGGGGTGATACCTTGATAGCACAGAAGTAAAAACTAGGAAGTGCAGGAAGATAGACCAAATAGCATAAGGAAAGCAAGTTTATGTACTTGCATTATGTCTGTGATAATTTTTCTCATTCCTTTTATCTAGCAGTTCATCTCTTGTCCTTTTTCACCTACAAATATGCTGAGTGTGCTGCAGCACTGCAATGGACTTATAGTTCAATAATTTTGATAGTTCAATAATTTTGATTAGTTTACCTAAACTGAAGTCTTACTAACTGTGGGGTTGGTTTCTGTCCTCTTGCCACTACTATTGGTCAGGTTAATAAAGGTAATAAACAAATAAGTGCTTCTGTTGCTTCTCCTGAAAAGGAAAAATCAAAGAATAACATAGTATGGAAAGAAGTATTCAAAAGCAAAGAATAAAATAATAACTTAGGGCCATCCATACCTACATAAAAAAAAAAATACTAGTGCACATGCAGTTAATGTATGATTGTTTTCATCATGTTCCTGAGAATCTCTCTGTATAACAAATAAATTTAGAACACAAATTGAAGCTTAGTATATGACATTTCAGCTCTTGAATGAAATCAGGATACTGAGGGAACCATATATTTAAGTGTTTTACAACTTCAGAAAACTACCATTTAATCACAATAAGTCAAAAATGAGAAATTTCCCACTAGGGAGGGATTGTAACATCCACAAGCTTTGAGGAGAAACAAGGATACATATAAAAAGCTAAAACTATTTCCAGTTTCTACACAAATATTAAATTAATCCTTTTGCAAGAATTCTTGAATACTCTAAGACAGGTTATAAATTATAAGTTCATCTTCCAAAGTTATTCAAATCATTATTGCTTTTCTTTACTTTAGAAACCCTGCAAATCTTTTCATGATGGATCTTTAGCAAATCCTTAGTCACAGTTAATGTTTTTATCCACTTACAGTTAAGCTTTGCTCTTGTGTTTGAGTGATATATCTTCCTGCCAAAATTCAGCCTCTGTGGATGTACAAATTTCCCACTGGTTTTAGCATTCATTTTTTTCTAAGAGAATGTGTTTAATACTGATTTTAAAAAAAATATAGAAGTCATTTAATAAAAAGCTAAAATAAATTTTATATTTCCAGCCTTTCTGGGTTTCCTAAGAATACAGAAACTTTTTCAAATTTGATAAGGGAGGGAGAAACAAGGAGGAAAAAGTCATTACAATTAAGATGTACCAAAAACTTTTTTTAAATTTTTTTTTTCACTGAGTAGTGTTCTGACATGCAACACAAAACATAAAAACTTCCTAGGAGTTCAACAAGAGATTATTGATTTCTATTAATTTAAATAAAAGTGCTATACTCAGCATTTTTTAAAAACATTATGGTAGAAAAAGCGGCCAGTGATAGGGGAATACAAGCTTTAAATGCGATTTCAATAAAAATTATCAATGAAAATTACATAAAGTTAACATATTATCAAGGGGAAAACTGACAGAAAGGCATATGTTCAAAAGACAGAGCTTTAAACTATGACTGTGGCAAATTACTCTCTCTCAATCTCTAGTTTTAGTGAAAAAAAGGAAGTGTTATGAGAAAAATGTGATAAAAAATCCCTTTTTGATTATGTAGAGTTGGTTTATTATTTCAGCAATGCCTACAGGATATCCATTTGTCTGTACATTCATATTCAGTTGGTATATCTGGCTTCTTTAAATTCCTTTGAAATTTTTCCATCTAATTATGAGGCCAAGTGAACAAGGCAGACTTGTATATTACTCTATGGGAACAATGGCTAGATTTCAAAATCGATTATTTCATCCTTGCCTTATAAAAATTTTTCATGTAGAAAATACACATTTGCACAAAACATTTTAGCAGTTACTTGGGTAAAATTAAATATAATCTTTCTTCTCAAATGGGCAAGTGTTTGACTTGTGCAAATCTAGTCTTTTTGTCTCTGAAATCTGTGTATTTTTGATAATGTGACTGCTTAAAGAATATCAGTTGCTTACCTATAGTTTATAAGTATTCTGAATCATTTGAAATCAGTTAAGAAAGTCCGATAACACTGTGCAGATGGGATTAATTGCATCAGCGGGCTTGATTCAGGTTTTCTTGAATCCAAATGTATGAGTGCTTTCTGAAATAGGTTTATCTTATAAGGAGAATTATACTACCTACCTAAGAGGCATTCCTAAAGATGTATTAGCAAGTAACTTTAAATGAAGGTGAATCTTTATATCCTTTCTTGAAAAAAACACCACAAAACTGACCTTCCTGCCTCTCTCATAAGTGTTACAACTACTCCTTTCTGTTGGAGGAACATGCCTTTTCCCCTTTCATGTTCAAGGTTTCGCAGAACTCCAAGAAGAATAGAGGAGCTCACATGTCATACACAAGTTCAGCTTTGAGTAGCCATTCCCTTTAAGACATTTGTTTTCTTGCATCTTGTAATGCAAATATGCATTTCCTAGACTGCACATGAAAGTAAAAAAAAAATCATCCATAGACCAGAGAGATGTGGAAACAGACATTGAAGGGAAGGGATTGCATTGGTAAGTTGACCAAAGTGCATGCCCTACTCAGACATCGCTTAAATCTTTTGACCTCTTAGCCTTCTCATGAGATTTGCACCTGACATTTGATCAGACTATAGATGACAAAAAGCCTACTTGAACAAGGCACACTCATACCTAGTAAGTTGTACAAAGATTTTTCTTCCCCCAAAATCCAGCTAAAGGGAAACTGGTATTGTGCAACCACTTACTTTAATTTCTCACTTCTCGCTTTTCTAGCTTTTCTGACTAGTTCATAAATTTTATTTGGAGACTATCACAAGCCATACGCTCACTTGACAGTTTCCGTTGCTACACAGTAGCTTATCCAGGACAGATTATCAGCGGATCAATAAGTTAAAAGTAGTGTACTTTTGTAAGGGATATACTTTTGCTACAGAATTTGTAGAGGCAGCATTTTCTGGAAAAAAATATTTCAAAGGCATTTGTGTTATGTTAAAAACAGAAATCAAATTTGCATATTCTGGAAAACAATGTAGATTATTCCTTCCAAGATGCCTTGCAAAGGAAATAGTTTAGCAAGCTGAATAGTTGGTAAATTTCTTCATTTTGCAAAAGTAGTCAGCAAGCAAACCTATTTACTTTGTTCTCAGAATCAATAGGATTGACTTCTCTGTTGAATAAAATCAGAAGAAAATAACATCAATTAATAAGATTTTTTTAAAAAAAAGCATACAGCAAAATTGTACCTCTTTTTCTTCTTTAGGGAGTCCAATGTTGTAAAAGTTGGGTAAAATGTTCACCTTATTCATTGGCAGAATTTCTTGAAGCAACAGTAAAAGATGTATCTCAGAGCTTCAGATTAGAAACAGTGATTAGGAGGAAATTGTCTATTTAATTATTTTCACAAACATTAACCAATTTGGCTATATAAGAATTCACTGTCAAGTGCCAAGAATTTAAGAAATGGTAGAATTAAGATGCTGATAAATCCTTTGTCTGTTTTATGTGCATGACAGTCTTTAAATAAACACATAATGTTTTTCTTCAGAATAACTGCACCATATTTCTCAAATGCTACTACTAAAAAAAATTATTACTCCATTGATAATTTTTGTGTGAATAACGTTAGCTTTCCAGCTGAAACTAGAGGTGATTACTATTTGTAAAAAGTTATTAGCACATTCTGATTGTCTGATTTTGACTACTGTTTCAAATTCAAATTGAATAAGGCTTAGATATTTCCTTAAAAAATGTATAAAGTGTATAAAGATGGTAAAAGTTTAATGAGGAATATAAGTTGTTATAAGTTGTTTCTGATATTGGAGAGACAGTAAGTAATGCACTGGATATTTCAATTGCCAGAAAAGAGAATATTGCTTACTCTGTCTATACTAACTCACGTAAGATTTATTTTGAAATTTTTCAATGTAAGCATCAAACAAACAAACAACAAAAAAAAAACCCTTCATGTGCAAAGGGAAATGTAACACATGAAACTCCTTTTTTTTCCCTAGTTATTATTTGATAATAACAACACAAATAGCTAATCAAACTGCTTTCTTTCTGTATCCCACAACAAATATATTTGTATTCCAAAATAAAATATTTTGTTATTCTCTCTGGGATGAAATACACTGCAGATAGGAAAAAAATGTATTTGACTGGAATAATAAGGAAGTGATCAACCTTAAGAATTCATTAAGAATTGCTCTGTTAGAATAAAGGAATAGCAATTACTTTAGTTTACAGTTTTGCCTCAGACATGAATAACCTGTAGTAGGGTTCTGTTAGTCTAGAACATGCAGTGATAAACTCACAATATAATTTTCAGTGTACTCCAATTCATAATCATATTTTAAATAAAAGTTAATATACTATATAGAGTTTTTCCTTCTTTATTGCTAAATTTAAATAGTTACAATGATCCCTTTTCTCTCGTACTTCTTTGTAGCATTGTATCCTTGCTTTCTCTCTACAAAAAAAATTCTGACCAGGTAAAATACATAATAAAAAATAAAATAAAAACACAAAACAGAAATTCATGACAAAATAACACAGCTACATAATAGATTGATTCTGTATCTCATATATAATGGTGGGTTATGAAATGCCACATGATGCTTTTGTCCTAGAAAAAAAAAAATCTCTTAGTCAAAACCATCAGTGACAGAAATTACTTTCTCAGTATTATGGATGATCTTTTAGAGCTTTGTGATCTGTGAGCTGCTTTCAGCTCAAAGCTGACTGCAGAGCAATCTCTTAAATGATCAAAATAAAAAACTAAGATCCCCCTTCATTCCCTGGGGCTATAGGAATGAAATAACAGTTGTTAATTTTTTGAACAGCTAAGAGCAAAAGAATCTTCAGGGAAAAAAAAAAAAAAAATGAGATCTCTGCCAATGTTACCTGACAGTTTTTTCATACATCTGATGAATTCTTTCCTTTAATTGTCCATGTTGTTTTCCTCCAAAGAATTCAAACAGGATGCAAATGAGTGGAGAAAACAGTTTTATCTTCATTGTTATGTTAAATAACCTTCCATTTCTCTGCAAGAATATAATGAACTTCCACTCTCAAGATACTCACTTTTTAAAAACCCTCCGTATGATGATACTGATGAAAGTTATCCACAGAAGTCTAGTGAATTGATGAAAGAGATGAATTAAAATTTAGGTTTCCATACAGAAAAGCCTTTACCTTCCTAAATGGGAAATAAATTTCTCTTAGAAGATGCTAAACACTAAAGAAAAGTAGTCTTAAAGAGAATGGAATTTGACTAATTAATATCCTAAAGAACTATACCTCCTAAAGAAAAAATAGGATATGCAATTGAGAGGAAATTATTCAAGTGGCATGAACATTCCAAAGTTTTCCTTTTATTAACAACAACAAAAAAAGTACCTGTCAGATTGGGATTAATTTGCAAATAGCAGAATTCACATTTGTTGCTTTCTTGTTTTCTATTACTCTAAGAAAAAGCTGTAAACCTTAAATAAATGGGAACTCATAGACTGCCAGTTTTAGTGAGACACAAGATCATGGGAAAAAGAATTAAAGAAATTGAAACATTTGCCATTTATTTTTAATTTGTTCAAAACTTCAAAACCTACTTATTGGTCCAGCCTTGAAATACAAACCATATCTGTTATGGTAGGGTTATTTTTTTTCTTTCTTTTTTTTGTCTTTGTTTTTATTTTCACAGATGTAAGCAACGTGAGCCATTGAATACAAATGAGCACAGATAGTGTCATACAAAATTAAGTGTTCCATTACCTACAATCACAAAGTAATCACAGTGCAATTCTTGCACATAGTAATGTAAGATTAAGAAATACTGTCTTCTGTTCCCTGCAGGCTAATGTGCCTAAAAAAAACCTACTTTGGATGAAATAGGCCTTGTTAAAAATTGTCTCGACTTTTTTTTTTTTAGAAAATTTGTATTCCACTTATAATTCAATTTCCCTATAAATTTTCCAGGCTAAGAAAAAATGGATTTATTCAGTCTTAGGAAGAGTGAATGTATTCATGTACCTGGCAGAAGGGCAGAGATGAAATTGCTTAAAAGGACTGCAGGCTTGCTGTCCCATATAATACTGAAAACCAGAGGGACATAGCTCTGCACAACTTGATCTCATATTCCCTTATTTCAGAAGGAGTTGGGCCCTCAGAAGTCCCTTCCAAACTATTTTATGACTCTGTAACTAAGTTAATAAGATAAAACACCTGTAACAACACTAAAATAATAACAAATCTTTCTCCTTCTTATCTATATTATTAAAATTTTAATTAAAATTTGAATTAAGCATCTAAAATCCTTTCTTATTTCTGGAGTTATATACTGCTTTGGAGCATCACCATTTAGTTCAGAGAGACTCCACAACTGATTTAACAACAAGAATGAAAAACTTTAAAGCAGTGATACAGAAGTTTTTTGCTTGATAGTATTACTCCTAACCACTTCAGTGAGTATAATTGCCTGGCTTTGACAATTTAGTCTATAAAGGTAAGTTATGCTTATTTTGCCTTCTGACAATTACACTTTGTTTGGATCATGTAAGAATAAGAAGAACTGAGCAAAGTCAAAAGTACTGTGAGAGTATTAGAAAGAGTACAGAAAAAAAGAAAAAGAAAAAAAGAGGCAAGAGGCAACTGAGGTACTTAACCTGGAACATTACCTAAACTGAGGCATTTAGTGATCCCTGAGATTCCCTGGCATGTCATTTGGCCTCAAGCAGGCAGTGAGAAAAAAAAGTCTCTCCTGCAAGTCTTCTCTCACATGTATATCCTGACAATGCCATGCAAATATCTTGCATACCATACAGACAGGCACCTGAACCTAGTCTTGCAGGTACTTTCTGGCTGACTGAACTGATATGTTCCCTGAAAGACTTCAACAAAATCTTTCTGTAAAGCAAGTCTGGCATGTAGCAAAGCTCACTATTAAATGAGTCATGTTTGCAGCACAGAGCAGAAGTAACTAACATTTGCTTTTAATGCAATTCAAGGATGTCTGCTGCAGTCCTGAAGTCCTGAAGTCCAATAATTGTGATCCTCTTTCTACTGAGAGTTCAGGCTACTGAGACTTCAGGTCTACAAAGAAAGGACCATTGTTCACTCTGTTAAAGAAGTTGGTTTTAGATGAGTTTAATATCAGAGACCAATTGTTATATTAACTTCTCTATTCCAGGTGATATTTTAGGAGTTCTTTTATCTTTACAAAATTTACAGACTTCTAAGCTCTCAAAAGTCAAAACCACTATCTTTGTACTCATGGACAAGTATGCAGAGAGACAATTGATGATACCCTTACAATTTTAGACATTGTTTGGCATAATGATTTCTAGTAATAGTGAAAGGAATCTGTCTTAAAGTAATATACATGAAAGTACTTCAAAATCAAAATATTCTTGTTCACAGAATAATGAAGAAGTGCCTTAAATATCAGTATTTTGTTCCTTCTCTTCATGTTAATTAGCACAATTCTGACTCAATAAGTAGTCTTGTTGGCAATATTTGCTGATTGTCAATTAATGAACTTTAATTAATCAATCTTGAATTGCTCCTATGTTTGTACAAACAAATATGCACAACCGTTCAAACTTGGAAAAAAAATAGATAAATAAAAATTGTATATTAGATTTAGCCCTAGTAATTCAATTCATATCAACTTCATTAAATTGACATGTTTTGAAAGTCATATATTTCTCTTTGACATTTTCAAAATGTCATATTATTTTGAAGCACCTCCAAGTCTGTGAAAGTTAAAAATAGAGTATATTTTTTCACCCAAATAAACACATTTCTTCAAAAAGAATAAAACAGGCTAAAGTAACTCGTTTTATGTTGACTGAAGACAATTATGCTTCCAGCTGTGCAATTAGACTAGAAAAGCAAAAAGGTCAATATTTGCACAACACTAATCATCTGCATAGCAAAACATATGCATAGTAGAACCACAAAATGATTTTTTCCTTGCTACAGAAATCTAGTGTAATTGCGCTCACTTTTCCAGATTTTTTTTAAGGTGCATTTCCTGTGATTTTATGAGCCACTATATTCCTATTCTATATAAAGTAACCAGTCTAATTGTTTTTTTATGACTTTTTTGCAGACAATTTGAAATATTCTGCCCATAAACAAGACAATTGAATAAAATGGCAATCAAGGTACAGATTCAACAAGTACACTTGGTGCTTCTTCAATATAATGATCTTGAAGAAAAACTCTTATCTGTAAATGTATTTACTCTGAGGTTTTATTGTATTTTTTCCTTCTTTATTTTAATTCCTGAAATTTAAAATATCATCAGATTTCTATGTGAGATTTTATGATCTTTATTGACACAAGATGGCTGATGACCTTCATCCCAAATGCTTTTTCAGATTTGGGCCATATTAGAATGTTAGAAGGAGAGAAAACCTTCTTTTCCAAAATTAAGCAAAGAAAAGGACCCATGTCCAGAGAGGTTTGCCTTTACTGGAGTTTGCTGATTATTTCTGAGAAGTAGAAGTCCAAGTCTTGTGCAGAAAAGGCTTTCAAACAATTCCACAAATCTCTCTCTCTTGAGAGGAGAGTTTCAGACTGCTAACAGAAGTTAAAAAAAGAAGGAATGAAGAATCAGAAATGTGCAAACTCTCTAATGGCTTTCCTTAATGCAATAATTACATAATATAAACATAATACTGAATCGCTTTTGCCATTATTTATCGTATCTCAATTCTAAGCAAGGATACATATGTCTTAAGAGAGAATAAGAACGAAGATGTTTCTAAACAGTGAGAGAAGAACTGGATCTAGAAAGAAGTTCTTACTACTGCAAGCAAAATTACTAAGCATGAGAAAACCCTTAGAAAACGGGTCTAGTTAAAGCACTGCTCAGATTTTTTTTCCCCATTGTTCATGCAAAAATCCAAGACTGAGCTCCCAAGAACTTCAACAAGAGCATAACTTGGGTTAGATGACAAATTTCACTAAAATACTGGGATATAGTAGTGAAAGAATTGTTGCGGTTCTCAAAGTAGCTAAAGTCAGCCTCCATTTGCTAACTTTTAAATTAATTAAGTCATTTAAGTCAATTTCCTTAAAAAAAAAAGGTACAATCCTGAAAATCAATTACTGTAAAATATATATCTATCTATAAATAATATGTAATTATGAAAGTGTATATTTAAACTGCCTATTATTATTTGCATTATTCTAACATTCAGAGACCTCCTTCAGATTTAAAACGCCAGTGCTCATGCACAGAACAAAGGCAATTAGACTTTTTAACTAACAAATCTTAAGCAAGCAAAAAATGGGAAGGGAAAGAAATAATATATGAAAAAATATACGTATAATATTCATATACAAAAATATAATACACAGCTATACAGCATAAAATTATATTGACACAGTAAAAGCATATTATTTTACTGACAATGGCTGAAGACAAATCACTTAAATGTTAATAAAAATTTCATACCATATACATCATATATGATAATGAAAATGGGATGTTGTTAGCCCATAAGTAACCTAAATATATACCTGAATGTCATTTATGTGGCATTTGTAAACCTGTGAGAATTTGCAGAAAGAGGTGATTTCTTTTCTTACTCTCATGAACATGTTTTATCCTGCACCATTTTCAATATACTAGAGATATAAGTAATTTCAAAAGATACATCACTACAAGTGAAGGAATAAAACAAAGGAATATATTCAGAAAACAGTTTGAAATATTTCAGCAATCCTTCTTCTCTATAAAATTTGTAATATAAATTGTATGGGATAGTATGAAGCTTTTATTGCCACTTCTGTCAGTGACCTATATAACTTAATTCCATGCTGTTGATAAAATGTGTTTTCCAAATGTATGTCTATAAATCTTTTAGAAACATGGCAATATGTATTATCTCATTGTGTTTGCATAGGATGTGCACACCATGCAAAATTATATACAAAAGCAAATGTTAATCCTTATTGCATCCTAACTAAGAAATCTCAGTATTTAGAAACCAGCTAATAATTTTCAAGTATACATTAAGTTTTCCTCTTACTACTTTCTTGAAAGCCATGTGGTATCTAATTGTCTCATGTTAGAAATCAAAGCAAACACGTAATTTACAGTCAATAAACTAACAAGCAAGCAAGCAGTTCCATTAATTATATGATTCTTTTGTCCTTGGTAAAAATTAATATTTTAAATTGATAAAGCAATGATTATTTTGTTACTGCAGAGGCTATGTCTAAGTGGCAGTTTGTCAATTATTTATTGCAAGTTACTGAATTTGGCTATTGTGATAATTATTCAGCTTTTTTTGCTGTTCTTTAGCCCAAGTGACCTGAGAAATGATTTTTGATGTGCTCAGAATTCCACTTGCAGAGGGAAAATGGAGAACACCTTGAAATCTGGTGTGAATTCAAGGCTGTTGTAGGGAAATGAGGGAGTTGACAGCTCCATCTATGTCACTAGTGTTAATCTGCTCTATCACCTACAGAGATTTTAATGAATAATAATATTGTGGTGCATGAAGCAATCACTGGAGGAGCTCCCACAAGATATACTGACCACAGCGGGGCACACTGGTTTTGTGCACACCTCAAGACCCTTCTATAGTTCCTCTGTCTCACTGTTATATTTGTAAAGAGAGTTGGTGCATAGAAAAGCCTGGAAACAACCAGTTTTCAATGGGAAGACTGCTGGCCAACCTCATTACCACTGTGTAATTGAATATATCTTCACAGTTGATGGGTGAAGCCAGAGATGCACAATCCCATAATTTCTTTGTGAAATCTGGAGAAACTGTGGTTATTAAACATTTGTTACCAAGAGTATCTGAAGGGAAAGAAATGGGTGAATACATTTTATTTAAAATACAACATAGATTCCACCAACACCTTTCCTCCAAAATATTGATGGGTGTATTCTCCTATAAAGGTCCAAATTTTGTATTCCCGAAATCAGTTCATGATCAGCACCAATGGCACTAGTGCTCAGAGGGCTTTCTCCTCAGATCTAATCATTACTCATCTCTGGAGGGGTTGGTTAATCATCTACTGCCCTTAACAAGATAAAAGAGAGAATGATTTATTCTGTACACAGTTGCTAAAAAAGAGCCTTTGATTCCAGTTTGAAACAGAATCTCTAACTTTCTCTTATTTTCTTTCTGGTTGTGTGATAATGTTTATAGTTTTCCCAGAGAGGCCCATCAGTGAAATTTCTTTACCTTCTTTGATAACGGTTAAAAACATTGCTGATGGATCTCATTTTTTTTGCCAGTTATTGCTGCTCACTGCCTTTTTTTTCCCCTTTTTTCTGTCTTATATTTTGAGATACCATTTGGAGCTCATGTATGACAGCTTTTTTGTGTAACCATGTTGCTTTATATATCATTTCCTTTTTTGAAGATGTAATGTAAATTTTTTCTACTCTCAGCAATACTTTTTCATTTGGCACTAGAAATATCTGTCATCTCTGAAGGATAATATACACTACATTCACTTCTTAAATCATTTGTTTTAGAACCACTTATTTCCTCCTTATTTTGCTTTCCTTCAGTCAGCATCCATTTTTATTCTCTCCAAAGATAATAAATATCTTTTCCTCTCCCTATTTCCCTATCAAGTTGGTCTTTCCTTACTTAGGGCTAAAATCCGAGGTGATATTTCTTACTACATCCTGTCCAAGTCTATAGGTTGTTTTGTCATTTGCACTTTCTATTATATAATTTAAAATTGAAGAAAAGGAGAATAATCTTTCAGATTATGTACTGTATCAAAATAAAAATACACTTTAACTAGAATAATGACTAGCCCTGTCTTCTAAACCTCAAGTTTTCACGTTAAATAAACATCTCTAGAGATGCATGTCTACTATGTCACCTCTTGAGAAGGAGACTGTTTTCAATATATTAAAATATATTAAAAACACATTTTCACAGAGAGACAATATAATGACAAGGTTCATCTCTCAATAAAACATTACTATTTACTAAAATTATGACTTTTAATTGCATATATTACATTATACATGCATAGAGTGTTTATAATTATAAAGAGAGAATATGCATTTATATTACATATTTATAGTCATACAAACATGATTTATAATCATGCAAATATAAGCTTCCATATAAAGCCAAAAGCATTTGATGACAATTCTCTTTACATTTACATTCAATTCTTTTTACATTCATATGAATTTAGACAGATTTTTAAAAGATTTTTAATATTGATAGAGACTCTGAAGCCAAAGGGATTTCGTTAAAATTAACTGAGTAGAAGGAATCAGTAAAACTGCACCATCCACTGAGAACTGATTTATTTACTTTGAATATTTTCTCTGCTTTTTCTCTTCTTATGAAGGTGATAACTAAAGTAGAATTTTTTAAAAATCTGAAAAAAAAGGCAAGTTTTTAGCCACATGATACAGGATAAGAGACTATTATTGGAATATGTGGTCCAGTTCATTGCAAAACAGGGAAGGCTTCAGAAAAGAGCTTCAGCAGTGATTCACCTCCAGAAAATGTTTCACATAGCAAGAGATTTAATTAGTTTGTTCCGTCTAATATGAACAAAAGAAGATTAAGAAGACGCTTCACCAAGGTCTACAAGTATGCACATGAAAAACAAATTCCTAATGGCGAACAGCTCTTTAATCTAGCAGAAAAGGTGATAGTGCTATCCACTGCCTGGAAAAGTAAAACTAAAAGGAAAAAAATCAGACATGAGCAAGAATGTTTTATTGTAAGGGTAGTTTATCATTGGGACAGCTTATCTAGGAACCTAGTGGGATCTCCATTACCTGAGCCTTTAAATAAGGACTAGCTGTCTGTGCAACAGAGTTCAAATGCTAGGTGCTTAAAAGAGACATTGCTAGCCTGAGTTACACATGCATGAGTTTAGATGATCATATTCCTACCTACCTTTAATAATATCTTCCTCCAGAGAAGGAAGTTGAAAATTAAATTGAATATTTGTCACAAGAATGGTGAAATGTTTATGTGCAATTATATCAAGGCTCGTGCTGCAGTTTGGAAGTGTGCAAATCATAAATACATAGCTGGGCAAACACAGTTATTATTTTTAGTAGTAGTACTATTATCTCTAGATATTTTCTCTAGATATACATACCTTAATAAGTCTCACTGGAAATCCTTTATATTCTCTCTCTGTATCCTGTGGACCCAAAGTATCTGTACATCCTCTATATGTCTTTAATGTGTATTAATAATTCAAACACATTTCCAACACCCATAACCTGGAACAAAGGTAGAAAAAAGACATATTCATCATTATATTTCTGTCATTGCATTCCAAAAGCCTTATAAAGGAAGTAAGGCTAGCAGTTGTTTTCAAAATAGTTAAATCTAAACTCCACAACAAAATCCTGTGGTGAAATCTATGCCATGCTGGAGTCAATGGCAAAATCATTTTGTGAGTTTAACCTTTTGTTAGATTAACTGAGAGAATTATTAAAAAAAAAAAAGAAGATTGCTCATGAAGTCAGGATTTCACCACTGCTTGCACTGCCCCTTTCCTACATTGTACATGTATATGTTTGTGTTTCACAATTGAAAAGTTTATGCCAAGTATTTTCTGTAACTGTCCAGTATTCAAGGTAGGCAAATAGTCCATTATAACACATTTTATATTGTGTAATCAGCTGATACAATTACTTAAAGCTGAGAGCCACAATCCAAATTCCTGCTGCTTTCAAAAGTGCCAGACAAGGTACTACTTTGCAGTCCAGAAGTTCTTCCATCTGCTTATCATCAGCTGGCCCAGGGACCAGCTAAAACAGTCATGGCTGCAGTGCCTCAACAGCAGCATTTTCTTCAGTGGAGACTAACGATTTGCCCTTGAATCAACGCCTGTCCCTGCTGGCTGTATCCAGACCAAGGAGTCTATGGATGGTTAGAAGCTGGATGGTTAGAAATCAGCCCTGTGGATTCACTGCTACAGCACTGATCTTATCACAGGAGGCAAAGTGGCCCTACCCCCTTGCCACTAAACTAAGTTTCCCACAGAATTCAAAAGTGGATTATTCCACCTCAACATCTGTAAATTTCCAGTGAAAGTTATGGAGGTGCAAATGAGCTTTAATAGGTTCAAATCCAGGATGCTTCTCTGATAAGACAAATGAGAGCATGGAAACATGGGGAGATGGATAAATATGATGGCCTCTGCAAAATTTTTTAACCATAGTGTTTGGAGTCAATGAGAAAAAATAATCAGAGCGATTACAATTAAACAGATGGCACATATTGAAACTGCATAGTAAGAATTATCACTATAATGCTAAAATGAGTATTAAAGTTCATTATTTCTGCTTATGTAATCAAAACTTTTATTTATTACAAAAACATTAAACATAATTCCACTTAATCTGCCTAAGTGGTAATCTCTTCCCACAGGACATTAAAAAAAAAGCCTTGGAAACCATATCACATTTTTCTGCTAGCATGTCATTGCAAAGTCTCTTTACACATGGTTATACAGCACATATCTGTAAAAATAGTGAATTTTAAATGGAGCATTTGCGAAATAAAAGACACACACTGTCCTTTATAAGATATAAACAGAATCTCTTGAGGAACCGGAGCATCATAAAGCAAACTTCACAAATATTAGGATTTTTTTTTTTAATTATTATGAAAAGAAAACTCAGAACCAATGATTTGACTCAGCAGTCTTAAAAAAATGTACTTTTCAGCTATTTTCATGATAAGTGTGAAATACAGCCTCACTGATAACTTAAAGAGGGTGGAAGTTAGCATCAATTTGATAATACCTTATTTTAAGGTTTTTATTGGAGGCCATTGCAGCAAACTTCTAACTGTGCCCACCCACATATTTTAACAGCACTCGGCATCTGTTAATTTCTCAGAAAATAGGAAAAGAAAGGAGAGAGTTATTGTAGTTTGAAAAATAGAGAAATGCGGAGACTTGAGATGTCTAAATTGTATTTCCTGCCTTACATTTCACTTTTACAATCCAAGGAAAAGATAAGAAAAGGATATGAAAAGAAAACTGAATTCTAACTGGAATTATCTACATCCTCACTTACGGACAACACTTTCTCATGGAAATTCCTGGATTTATTAGTATGTGTGTTATTAATTTAACTTCAAATCATACAGATTTATGAAGTCATAGAAGCTTTTCAAAATAACAAACCACACAAAACAGTAGAAAAGAAGAAGAAAACTATATTCCAATCCATTTGCCTCTTTCTATGTGAGATTAAATACAAACGTATGAGTGACATGTTTTTTGTAAAATAATTAAATGAAAATATTTATAATGTAAAAATTAAATGCTTAAATCTTTTACCTGAAAGGCCAAGCTTCACAATTTTTTTTCTATAAATTATCATCCATCATTATTTATATACTATTGACTTGTGTAATAAAAATATTCTCAATTAATAAGTCAATAGCATAAATGAATAGAAAGAAATAGAGAAAATTTAGTTTGAAAATCATATTTCAACTTCACCTAATTCCCTTAAGAATATATTCCTTTGGGAATGTTGCAAGACTGTTGCTGCTGCTGAATTACAAACTTGGAATTAAAAACTCCTCCTTCTTCCACTAGAATATTTATTTCTACTATGCACTGCTATTCTGAGTGCTGGATAGTTTCTTCCTAAGTACTTATATATGGAGAATGTGAATGAAAATTTGTTTATAGCCTTCAGGAGTTCACCAAGTGTTTCTGAGAAAGAAGAATAACAGTCCTTTTGGCAGAACTTCATGGCATTTTGCAGGAGATACAATAAATTAAGATAATAGATGAAGAGCATATTCTGGAGTAGGATCTTTCTAAACAGACCTGTCCTATGAGAATGAGCACAACACTGTCTTAAACCTGCCTCATGTTTCTCCTTAGTTACTTAGGGTTGATATCTTCTGAAATGCTTTTTCCACATAAAATGAAGGTTCTACTATAAAATTATAAAATGTATTTGCCTGTGTAACTAATGTAACTAACTTGAGAGACTTCAGCTACTGTGTTAAAATGTTCACATTTTATTTGCTTTGTTAAAACATTCACATTTTTTATTCATGTTAGAGAAAATATTTGAAAGAGAATAATATGTTTACCGTTATATCAGAAAGGAAATAGGAAATTTATTGACATCTTGGTGGGGAACATTAAACCTTTATTTCCTGGCTTCTGTTTCATTTAAATTTGAAAATGTTAGGTAAACACAATGACTGACTGTTTTCTTATAAAATAAAAGAGAAATAGGGGGGTTTTTTATTCTAATCATGTTTTTATTATTACAGATGTTTTTGATTTTGTAAATTGGGAATGGTTTTACCAAATTCAGTCTTTCCTAAATGCTAACATTTTACTGATTAAAATAGTTGCATACGTAAGCCATGTAACGCTGGTTTATTTAATGTCTTCAGGTGTTAAAATCACTTAAGTCTGTGATAAAGAGACTACAAAAAGATCTTGCAGTTCAGGAACAGAACTCTGGCAGATATTTGGGAGATTTGTCTGATCTTACACAGGATAGTTCAATTTCTTTGTGTCTCAGCCTAGCAGTGAAACTGAGATTGAAAAAAAGAAGAAGAGAAAAAAAAAAGCCTAGTATCTCTGTGAATCCTTCTTGTTTTGTATGTGAGTACTTCTACTGATTTGCATTTCAGCTAAAGGATTTTTTTATTAAAACCTGTCACAACACTGTAAACACATATTTTTTGACCTTCTATTTAAAAAAAAAAACCCTTCATTGTCATATATACTGATATATCCTATATAAATGGGAGAATGTTTTTCAGTATTTGCAATTACACTACTTAAATACCAGTAGAAAAATAAAATATAAAAATACATAACAAAACCAGATGTATTTGGCCATAGATAGATCAATATTTACCGAATAGCTATCTGCTTGTTTGTTTCTTTCTTTCTTTTGAGCAGAAGTATACAATTCCTCTAATTATATGTCAAAAAAAATTACAGAAAGTATGTCTTTTTCCAAAGTTATGTAAATAAATTCAAATGACTCACATTCAAAATGGTCTTATTTAAACTTTTGTCTGTTTCTCAATGTCTCAAGATATTTCAATGGACAAATTGCATGACCACAATCAAAGTCATTGTAATTTTTACACTAAAACCTACCCAAGATAAAATGGAAATAATTTTTTAAAAATTATTTCACATTATCTTCAGAATCAGCTAGAAGGAATATGAAAAATTTTTAGAGGCAACATTTCTAACACTTCTAAATTTAAAACTGTAACAATACATGATATCTAGTGTCATTCTTTTCCTCCTAATATTTCTTGATAATATATGTTTTGGTGGTACAGTCAAAATAATATAACTTATTTGACTACATTTCTTTAAAACACTAGTACTATCATAACTATAGTACACAGTCACTTGTAGAGAATAAAATTGCTTGCAGAACGTTTGATTTTTCTTTTAATGACTGTGCTACTTT
The DNA here is from genome assembly GCA_003342815.1 of Eudromia elegans. Lineage (NCBI taxonomy): Eukaryota > Metazoa > Chordata > Aves > Tinamiformes > Tinamidae > Eudromia > Eudromia elegans. The sequence continues at coordinate 627,890 of PTEX01000292.1, forward strand.
CTATAAAATTGATGGTGGTTCCATAAAATCCTTTAATAGTCTGAGATCTCTGCCTCTTAAAGTGTATTTGTGCTTTGGAAGATGTTTTACTGTATATTCTACTTACAAATTACAAATTACAAATTTTATTGTATGTTTGATTCATCCTGTTTTTAGGCAATCATTGCAAACAACATTTTCTCAATAAGTTTATAAAGGATTCTAACAGTAAAAATATAATTAGAGAATAGAAAAGGCTTTTTCCTTATATCAGAGCCATCATCCTGCTAACAAAGCACTTTGGCAAGTGATGTGTGGGGTATTTGCTTTGTTTCCTTACTCAGTAATTTTACTCAGAATAATCAAAAGTTAGCTCTCAGATTTTTTTACCTGATGAATGTCTTCCCTTATCTTTCTTTTAGGAGGATTTTTAATTCATTATTTTCTATCTACAGTAATCTATATTAAATGACCATTACCCCTAAAGCATCTAAGACCTTATTTTTTCAAAACAGAAAGAACTTTTGCTGCAAATAGTTTGCTCCAATATGAAACAAGGTACCTGCTAAAATTTAAGAGAATTGCAAACACTCAAGAGATCTATGGGAGAGGGATCTCAGTTGGAAATCTGTTTAGGTATCAAACATTTAGCAAAAAAAACCCAAAAGAAATAGTTTAAGAAATATTTTAGTATTCTCTCTGGCCAAAGTAATTTGTTTCACAGCATTACAAACTAGAACCAACAAGTTTTGTTGGTACACTGAAGAAGTACTTGTATCAAAAGCAAGTAAAAGTTGATTCATTTTTTTCTGTTTGCTTGAAATGAGATTCACTAATCTCTGGGCCTTCACACATTTGGCTTTTTTTGTCTTGGTTCAACCAATAAACTTGACTTTTAGAATTTTCCTTTTATAATACACACAGGCATTTCTATAAAACATTGCAAAATAAGTGACAGTAGATCCTTGAAAAAGTTTGTTGGGTAGCAACTGCTGATGCTGATGTTGATACTCCCTCTGGGCACATGTAGATATGCAAAACCCATCCTATAAAAACAAAGGGACATTTATAATATCCTTTTTACTAGATATTCCTTAAATTTTCCTAAATTTGAGAACTGCTATACTCTCTTACAAGCTCTCCTCCAACATAAATACACACATAGATTTTCATAGAATCATAGAACGCTTAACATTGGAAGGGACCTCTAGAGGTCATCTAGTCCAACCCCCCTGCACACACAGGGTCCCCTAGAGCATGTGGCACAGGGTGGTGTCCAAGTGGGTTTTGAAGATCTCCAGAGAAGGAGACTCCACCACCTCTCTGGGCAGCCTCTTCCAGGCCTCTGTCACCCTCACTGTTAAGAARTTCTTYCTYAAGTTCCTGTGGAACTTTTGGTGCCTCARTTTGTGGCCGTTTCCYCTAGTTCTATCACTGGCCACMACTGAGAAGAGGCCAGCCCCMTCCTCCTCACTCCCTCCCTTGAGGTATTTATATATAGGTCCTCTCTCAGTCTTCTCTTCTCTAGGCTGAACAGGCCCAGCTCTCTCAGCCTTTGCTTGTAGGGCAGATGTTCCAGGCCCCTAATCATCTTTGTAGCCCTGTGCTGGACTCTCTCTAGCAGCTCCACATCCCTCCTGCACTGGGGAGCCTTGAACTGGACACAGTGCTCGAGGTGCGGCCAATGCAGACATTCTGACAGAAAACAAATATACATCCTATCTTAACCCATATTAAGTATTTTTGATCATTTAAATTTTGATTTTTGAATGTCTGGTGACTAAATCACTCCAGAGAGTGTTTTTACAGAATACAGGACAAGCTAGATGAAAATACAAACTACTCTTGGTGTCCAGTACTTAAGCTGGTTCCGTCCTTAGTTGTTAAACAACCCAGTATTTTTATATCTTTAGTGAGTGAAGAGCAGGATATATGAGTATGGAGACAACATTAGCCTTTGAAAGCTGCAGCTGAGCTCTTTTGGGACAAGATGTAAAATCAGAAATGTACTTAATTGTCTTTGCAAATAAACTTTTTTTTTTTCTTTACATATAACACAGCACAAAAGGGAACACTCCCTTGTATTCAGTGATTAGATACACTGATCATCATCTGTCAAGTGTGAGAATTCAGGCATGAGCTAAGAGGTTATGACAAAGCTAAGAGTACTAACAGTTCTAGCAAAGCTAGAAATAAAAAAATGTAATACATATATATACATATACATATACATATATATATATAAAATATATATATTATATATATCCGAGCTCCATAATCCAGTTTTGGATCACCAAAGGTATAGTTTTCCCAGGTTTCTCCTCACCATGCTGGTGACCTGAGGAGTGTTAAAGGTGTCTCAGCTGATCAGTGGGTCCTCAGACCTGCAAGGCAGGTGAGGTTGAGTCCGAGTCCACACACACCACATGTATGCATCTTGACTACTGTTTTTATCCCCAGGCAGAACACCACCAGCTTCACCAAGGCCATGCAGATCCAGTCAGTACCAGTGTTCATCAGCCGAAGACCTGGTACTCAGCCCACAGACCTGCTCCTAGGTAGCAATGCACCCATCAGCAGGTCATTCTTGGTGAAGGCCTGCACAGCACCCAGACCTCTATGGTGTGGGTCTGCGATGTTGTTTCTCCTCTACCTGGACTTGTCAGTTATGGGATCATCAGCTACTGTACCCAAGCTTGCAACAGCGTCAGGTGATGTGGCTTCAGCACAGGAGATTGGGTAACTCCTGAGGAGCATCCCAGAGCAGACCTCATTTCCGTGGGTTGCACCAGGCAGTATCTCATGCTTTCCTGTGTGGCACCTGTCAGTAGATTTTGAAAAAACTTTCAAAAGAATGCATTTCTAAGCTAATTATGCCCTACAAAAGTGAGACATATCTATTCTTCCATTTGGCAATTTAATTTTAAACTTCTCTTTTTAAAGGAAAAGGCTCAGTGGCTGTTTTAGGCATGAAAATCAGAAGCACAAAAGAGCTTTTAGGTCATCTTACCTATTCCTTAGAGAGTGCAGATGATTCCTTCTGGAATACACCTGATTGCTTTCTTTGATTTATGACTTGCTTTAAAATGATAGGATTGATGAGAAGACTTCCTTTCACAAGGAAAGTGCCGAGAAAAGTTTCTTCATAATCATACTAAATTTTCATATTCTGTGAGCCTTTTTTTTTTTATTTTGGTCTCTGTTACTGCAGTTTCTTTGGCATTTGCAGCATTTGTACATTTGCAGACTACTATAATATTAAATACTAATGTCACTATTATTTTAAGATCCTCTTTGCTAGCACAGCAGAAGTGTGACATATTAAAAATTGCCTTGTAGAAGAAAATATGTACAGTATAAACTGGGCCACAGCTCTAGGAATTTTCTTCAAACACAAGTCAGTTCAGTGATGCTCAGGTACAGCTCTACATCAGGATGCCAGGAATGGTTTATATTCACCCACAGCTTAGAGAATTTTTTTGTAGAAAAGAGGTAAAAAGAAGGTAAAAGTGTCTCCCTTTAAGCATGTGTAGATGGTGAAACAGCATTTTTAATTGGTTTGGTCCTGTTTTGACTTCAACAATAATTAGTTCTATTCTTGTGTTGATCCTGAACCAGAGTTTGAATTAATTAAACCAAGAAAAATTTTTAATGTAAAAAAATTGTCAGCTCTTTCTATCTTTTCACCATGACTCAAAAGAATGAAAAGAGTATGGGCCAGAAAATCAGACTTTCTAGGAAAAGAACAAAGAAAGCCAAGAGAGTGTTTCGCTTCCCCTGCAATGCTTCCTCCTATCCTAGTGAAGAAGTGAAGAGAAGCAAGGACTGTGCAAAACTCTATGTGATAGAAAAGGGTACATTTAGTATAGAACAGCTTCAAAGATTTTTCACATAAAGTATATATTACTTTTGTAATTTTATTCTCTGTTAAGGCACATAGAGTTCAGATTCAACATTGGCAGATATAAGGACAATCCGTTTTAAGCAAATTTGATTTTAACAGCATTTAACTCAATGTCAGTATTTCACAGATGTTGGTGAGCTATGTAATGTTTAAATAAATCTTATTTTTAGAATAGTTTTAAGATTAGATTCAGCAGCATGTAAATGCAATTTTGTGTCCAGGCTATTTCATTCAGCTTAGAACTTTTAGGTGTAAGCAATTCATTGAATTCAGTCCTCTTTCTTAAGGCACCTAAGTGGAAGACTCCAAGGAATAAATGTCCTGTCTGTGGGTAATTACAATTGAAAGTAAGAAGTTCAAGGCCCAATAGCCTACTATCTACAATTCTGCAAAGCATTTCACATGTTAAGAGAAAACAGTTTACATATTAGGAGAAAACAGGAAAACAGCTTTGCCTTTCATAAAAATATGGTGAAGCCAGAAAGCTGTTTGAAAGCAATGATGGGAAATATATATATGTATGTGTGTGTCTGTGTGTGTCTGTGTGTCTGTGTGTGTGTTATGTATATGTATATAAAAAAAAATGAGGATTCCTAATTTGAAATACTTGACTTGCATTGTGGATCTAGAGATCAACAAACAAAAATGCATGAATTGTTGATGGAGTTCAGAGAAAGAGCAAGTTGAAGTGCAAAGCCCATGGGAAAGTTCAACATTATCAGAAGTCAGAAGAACTTACCAGGACATAAATAACAATATTCATTTCTTCTTTAAAAAAACCAGGACTATGCAAAATTTCTAGCTGCGTGTATAATGTGATCTGCCCGTAGCCAACATGGGAATCCTGCAAAACTTACAAACACCAATATTTTCATTGGATATTGAATAAATGTAAAAAAAATCCTTACAGAAGTGTGAAATATATATGAAAATTCAGACACCTAATATAAAGTTGGAAACACATTTTTAAGGCATGCTTGTAAGTCCTGTTTAAAATATGGGATAAATAACTGTTGAATTCAGTAAATCTGTCCTCAAATTAAAATTTCTCAAAACTGTGTAGTTAATGAAATTTTTAGATTTTGTCATCAAAATATGAAATACTTTTTTTCAGAACCTCAGCAATGGACCAAACCAGTTTTGTAGATGCCTACATATAATTTCAATTTCAAGCTTTCAGGAACTCCAACTTAGAAATATATGGCTTCTGTGTACAAAATACATTAATTTCTTCTGGGCACTTAAAATTAAATGAAATTTGAATGCATGACTAACTTCCTGCTATCTTACTATCTTACATGACAGCTGGGTATTTGTATTTAGTTACTCCAGAGAGTTGGAGCTGCACGAAACTGCTTCTATGCTACATGTTTAAAATGTATTCTCTCATTAGATGGTCCACGATGTTTCCCAAAGGAGTAACTGTGTTATGGAAGATATACAGTCTGGTAGCCTCATATCTGCATGAAAAATAAAGTTAAACAAAAACTAAAAATCAATTTCTTTTTGCAGAAATTACAAGGATTCAAGCAGCAGGTGCACTCAGAAAACAAGTGTGCTCAAAATAAAACACATAGGCCTAAGTGAATAGATCACTGAAAATTATACAGATAAGTAAAAGACAAAGGATTAATATTGGCTGTAACAATAATGAGCAGAAAGAGAAGAAATGGTAGACTCCAGAGTCTAAGACTCTACTAAAAATAGCCGCACAAAAAAAAACTATATCAATATTTACATTATGAAACATACTAGTGACATATACTCAGCTTTTCAGTATTAGTAGCTGTTCAGACTTCAAAGGTGCCAATTACAGATGAAAAGAAACCAAAAAGAAACTCCAAAAAAAAGGCAAAGATGAATGCTGTCTCTAGCGATGAAAGCTTATGAAATAGATGATAGGTAGCCCAAATGAAAACAGCACCCTTAGCCTTTCAGTTATAGGAAACTCAATAACGATAATTGTTTAAATTCAGGCTTTAATACAAATTATTTAAGATAAGCAAGATTTTAACTAGTTCATTCTAGCCTAGCAGAAACTTGCCTCATTTCTGATCCAACAAAGATTCCACCTGATTAGAAATAGCTACAAGGGACCTGTGAAAGAATAAAAGATTACAAGCAGGAAAGATTGAATAAAACAGAGATATTTTAATAGAAGTATGAACTATTTTGTTGCAAAGAAAGCACAGGTAGAAGGAAGCAAGGACAAGGAAAAACTCTAGAGGAAGCATGTCAGCAGGTGCTGAAGGTGAAGGAATAGGCAGACGCCCTCCTTTCATAGAAAATTCCCTCAACTTCTGCTTGTTCCATTGACTCTTGTCTTTGTAGGGAAGAGCATACAGGACTCTGTGAACAAACGAGAATAGAGCAGATGTAATTTAACTGGACCTCAGGAAAACATTTTATATAATGCCTGAGGAAATCTGACTTTCTGGCCTAATATAAAAAAAAAAAGTTATAATTCTCTGTAATGTAAGCCAATCGTACATGAACTGAAAATTGCCCAAGGGCAAGGCAAGAACAAGAAAAGTACAAGAGGTTGTGCTACCTGGCCTTTGGAAATCTTGATTTCATAGAATCATAGAATCATAGAATGGCTAGGGTTGGAAGGGACCTGTAAAGGTTATCTAGTCCAACCCACCTGCACACGCAGGGTCCCCTAGAGCATGTGGCACAGGGTGATGTCCAGGTGGGTTTTGAAGATCTCCAGAGAAGGAGACTCCACCACCTCTCTGGGCAGCCTCTTCCAGGCCTCTGTCACCCTCACTGTTAAGAAATTCTTCCTCAAGTTCCTGTGGAACTTTTGGTGCCTCAATTTGTGGCCGTTTCCCCTAGTTCTATCACTGGCCACCACTGAGAAGAGGCCAGCCCCATCCTCCTCACTCCCTGTCTTGAGATATTTATATACATTAATTAGATCCCCTCTCAGTCTTCTCTTCTCCAGGCTGAAAAGGCCCAGCTCTCTCAGCCTTTGCTCATAGGGCAGATGTTCCAGACCCCTAATCATCTTTGTGGCCCTGCGCTGGACTCTCTCTAGCAGCTCCACATCCCTCCTGCACTGGGGAGCCCAGAACTGCACACAGTACTCGAGGTGCGGCCTCACCAGGGCTGAGTAGAGGGGCAGAATCACCTCTCTCGACCTGCTGGAGACACTCTGCTTAATGCACCCCAGGATCCCATTGGCCCTCTTGGCCACGAGGGCACACTGCTGCCTCATGGTCAACTTGTTGTCCACCACTTGTTGTCCCCTCTCTGCAGGGCTGCTCTCCAGGAGGTCGTTCCCCAGCCTGTAGGCATGTCTAGGGTTATTCCTCCCCAGGTCCAGGACCCTACACTTGCCCTTGTTGAACTTCATGAGGTTACTCGCCGACCAGCTGTCCAGTCTGTCCAGGTCCCTCTGGATGGCAGCGCAGCCCTCAGGGCTGTCAGCTATTCCTCCCAGCTTAGTATCATCAGCAAACTTGCTGAGGGAGCACTCCATCCCTTTATCTAGGTCGTTAATGAATAAATTGAACATGACCGGACCAAGGACTGACCCCTGGGGGACACCACTATCCACAGGCCTCCAGCTGGACTCAGCACCGCTGATTACTACTCTCTGGGCCCTGTCATTTAGCCAGTTCCTAATCTACCTCACTCTCCATTCATCTAACCCACTCTTCTGGAGCCTGCCCAGGAGGATGCCGTGAGGGACGGTGTCAAAAGCCTTACTGAAGTCCAGATAGATCACATCCACCACTCTGCCCTCATCTATCCATCTTGTCACCCCATCGTAGAAGGCTATCAGGTTAGTCAAGCATGATCTCCCCGTGGTGAACCCATGCTGGCTACTCCTGAGTACCTTCTTCTCCTTCATGTGCCTGGAAACAGCAGTCAGGATGACCTGCTCCATCACCTTCCCAGGGACAGAGGTCAGGCTCACCGGCCTATAGTTGCCTGACTTCTCCTTCTTGCCTTTTTTGAAGACCGGGGTGACATTGGCTTTCCTCSAGTCCTCCGGCACCTCCCCCGTTCTCCAGGACCTTTCAAAGATGATGGAGAGCGGCTCGGCTACGACATCTGCCAGCTCACGCAGCACTCTCGGGTGCATCCCATCGGGGCCCATGGATTTGTGGGTGTTGAGTTTCCTCACGTGCTCTCTAACCAAGTCTTCCTCTACTCGGGGCAAGTCTTCAAGTCTTTGTAACAAGAGGCAAAAAAAAAGAGGTAAATGTCGTATGTTAAATAAGATCTCATATGGTATTAAATTAAGGAAAGTTACTCTTACCAGAAAGGAAAGAAGTAATAAGAATGAAAAGAGAAAGATGGGTACAAAATGTCGTATATTCAAGAGGAAATCATATAAATGCTTTTTGAAGGACACACATTGTAAAAGTAGCAATTAAATCAGATCACTGCACATCAGCTTTCTTACATGCGTTTTTAGTAGTGTGTAATGCCAAAAATTTATTTCAGCATCACATGACAGGCCAGTGATACAACAACTTTCTCCTATTTTACAACTAGAAAAAATTAAAGAAACAGGGTTCATGGGAAAATTTCCTCCATAGAAATGACCCAGATAAAGCAACTGATTATTGGATCTTTTATCTGAATTAAAAATGTGCCAAGTGCTCTATATAAAGCTGGAGAACATGCCAACAGAATGTCTGCAGAGTATCAGTAGCTATATTCAACAGAAGGGTATTGGGAGAGCATAGACAACACAAACACCAGAGTAGAAAAAGGCAGCTAACAAGGTGACATGATATTTTCTGTTTGATTAAAGAATCCAAAATTTGACCAAAAGACTTTTTTGAATGAAAATGGCAAATACAGTTTGCTCTGCTTCCCCAGAAAATGCAAATCGAAATATACAATACCAAGTTAATCCTGCTGCATCTGAACACAGATTGAGGAAACATAGAATTTTGAAGTAAGTAGTCTGTAAGAGTTAGGATGAATCCTGGTTTGCCAAGTCCCTCCTTTGGGGGAGGAGTCTTCTCTAAGGGCCCAAGAAAAGAACCCAACATACAAAGTGATTTGAAAAGAGACGCAGCTGTGTCTGTGCAATGACAGTGGTATGGCTTGTACAATCTTCAATTACAAAAAACCATAATTTAAAACTCAAAATGAGCAGCAATAATATAGATGAGAGATGAGTTTCTAAAATAAGAATAATGCACAGAACATAGCAAATATTTTGTGCTGTTTTTATTTTGTTAAAAAAAGATGCATCCCCGAAAGGCCATATAAATATTAACAAAAAGACTCTCAAATTGTGAATCTTACAGTCTGAGAATTAGGCACGTATTTTAAAAAGTTATCTATACATAAGACACTGAACTGTGATTGGAATAATTTCATTCAGCTTCCATATCTGTTCAAGACTTCTGTCAGGACCACTGACAGACCATTTGTGATTTTCTACCTGATAAAATTCAGCAAAAAATAACAGCATCAGCCCAACAGGATTTCTCGTGTTATATACATAGAAGGACAACATGTTTTTGAAATACTTCTTTCCTGATGCTTCATGTTTGTTTTGCAGTAACTGGGGAACAAAACCCACTTTTCTTCAAAGTAATATTTCCTTTTAATTATACTAACTCTTTTCCTTGTGTTTTCCTTGTGCAGTTGAGCTTTCAATACTGGAACTGTGAATTAGCATACTGAAGCTAATTTCTTTACCTTTCATGTGGAACTAGTCTGTTCACAGAACTGTCCCAGATTAAAGTTGTTTACAGTGATTTAACTAAACCAATATAATATTGAGAGCAGCTGTGCTTAAAGCTTTTCGTGAGACTCACTTCTTTCAATAAATTTACAGGCACAAATGCGACAAATTCAATCTGTTTCAAATGGCTATAAGAAACCCATTTGTTTCTTACATTGCTTCTATTATCTAAAGCAATACTGCTCTTACTAAATATTTTTCAGCTTGGAAGTGCACTGAGAATTTTAGAGCTGTTTTCAAACAAAAAACAGTACCTATATCTTAAAAATACTGTAGAAGTGAAAACTCTGCCCCAATGAAATAAATATGAGTTTGTCCACAACACTCAACACTCACTTTTAATGATGAATATATCAGTCTTTCTTGATCAAATGTAGACTCTAGTCTTTCTCCTCATTCTCTTTAAATTAAGGTAACCTACTGAGCATAAAATTCTAATATTAAGATTAAGATCACACTCATTCTAAAGCACTTTCATATGAAATTGATATTCTCAGATATCTATTTATCATTAGGGTGAAAATAATTTATTTCTGTACACAGATCTTAACTGCTCATCTCTTTTGCAATTGTTTTCTTTATTAGAGCAAAATCAAAAGGACGTTTACTCCTGTACCTGAATTAGTCTTTAAGAGACACCCCAAAAAGAAAGCAAGCATGCAATTTCATGTCATATCTAAAATGATAGTGTGATTACCTCCCAGAGAGTTAAATTAGTGGAAAACTCAGCCTATTGAGAAACATTTAGATAAGTGCAGATAGTGCAGAAGTCAGTCCTTGGTCCGGTTCTGTTCAATTTATTCATTAACGACCTAGATGAAGGGATGGAGTGCTCCCTCAGCAAGTTTGCTGATGATACCAAGCTGGGAGGAATAGCTGACAGCCCTGAGGGCTGCGCTGCCATCCAGAGGGACCTGGACAGACTGGACAGCTGGGCGGCGAGTAACCTCATGAAGTTCAACAAGGGCAAGTGCAGGGTCCTGCACCTGGACAGGAATAACCCCAGACACCTGTACAGGCTGAGGACCGACCTTCTGGAGAGCAGCTCTGCAGAGAGGCACCTGGGCATCATGGTGGATGACAAGTTGACCATGAGACAGCAGTGTGCCCTCGTGACCAAGAAGGCCAATGGGATCCTGGAGTGCATTAGCAGAGCATCTCCAGCAGGTCAAAGGACGAGATTTTGCCCCTCTACTCAGCCCTGCTGAGGCCACTCTTGGAGTTACTGTGTGCAGTTCTGGGCTCCCCAGTGCAAGAGGGCTGTGGAGCTGCTAGAGAGAATCCAGCACAGGGCCACGAAGATGATTAGGGGTCTGGAACATCTGCCCTGTGAGCAAAGGCTGAGAGAGCTGGGCCTTTTCAGCCTGAGGAAGAGAAGACTGAGAGGGGACCTGGTTAATGTATATAAATATCTCAAGACAGGGAGTGAGGAGGATGGGGCTGGCCTCTTCTCAGTGGTGGCCAGTGATAGAACTAGGGGAAACGGCCACAAACTGAGGCACCAAAAGTTCCACAGGAACTTAAGAAAGAATTTTTTAACAGTGAGGGTGACAGAGGCCTGGAACAGGCTGCCCAGAGAGGTGGTGGAGTCTCCTTCTCTGGAGATCTTCAAAACCCACCTGGACATCACCCTATGCCACATGCTCTAGGGGACCCTGAGTGTGCAGGTGGGTTGGACTAGATGACCTCTACAGGTCCCTTCCAACCCTAGCCATTCTATGATTCTATGATACTAGCACAGGAATGGGGATATAATCCAAGAGAGAGTGAGCATTACATGCAGGCTGTAATGGTATTGCCACTCTTGGGACCAAAAGTATCTTTACTGTTTCACAGAATCAGAATCACAGAATCACTGAGATAGTAAAGGACCTCTAGAGATCATCTTGTCCAACCCCATTCCTCAAGCAGGAGCACCTAGAGGATGGAGCATAGGGTGGCATCCAGGCAGGTTTGGAAGATCTGCAGAGAAGGAGACTCCACAGCATCTCTGGCAGCCTATTCCGGGGCTCTGTAACCCTCTCGATAAAGTTCTTCCTCATTCGCAAATCAAACTTCCTATGTTTTATTTTATACCCATTACCCCTTTTCCTATCACTGGCCACTGCCAAGATGTGCTTGGTGCCATCCTCCCTGCATTCTCCCCTCAGATATTTGTACATGCTGATAAGGTCCCCTCTCAATCTGCTCTTCTCCAATCTAAACATGCCTAGCTCACATAATCTTTCCTCACAGGATAGATGTTTGAATCCCTTAATCCTCTTTGTTGCTCTTCGCTGAACCCTCTCTAGCAGCTCCACATCCATCCTGTACACAGGAGCCCAGAACTGCACCCAGTACTCCAGATGTGGCCTCACCAGAGCTGACGAGAGGGGCAGGATCCCTTCCCTCGAACTGCTGACAATGCTCATCCTGATGTAGGCCAGCACCTTACTGACCTTCTGTTTTAGCTCTGGCATTCGCACATGGACCTTTGAGCACCTCTTAAAGGTTGCCTTCACATAAGTGTGACATACACTACGTACGTGTAAGCCTTGGACTCAGCTCATGGACATGCTAATCAAAGAAGCAGTATTCACAGCTGATGAATTTGATCTTTGGTCTAATATTAAGAACTCTTAATACAGGGTAAATATTGCAGAAGAGCTAAGGTAGCCCAGGATTAAAGTGATCTTGCATTTTACATCAGCTTTGTAGCTCAGTGATATCCCACAGCACTGTTTTGGAGTGCAGGTATGAAAAAGAGGTTTCACTTTTATGTGTGTTATATGGAGTGAACATAATGTGCAAATATTGCCTGCATATATGCCTTTCCACTCCAAGCACATGGAAATTGGAATGCTCTTTTATTTTAAAAGATAAAGAACCTTTAAAATAATCTTAGCTTTAACACCCTTCCTTCACCAGATTTTAATTACTTCATTAAAATATTTCCAAGTCTATTTGATAATTCCATCTGTTCAACCTCAAAACTTCTTTCAGTAAAAACAGATTCATTTACCTTCTAATTTCCTATCATGAGAGTGAATTATGTAAATGATACAAAAAAAATTTCTTGTAAAACTGCAAAATAGTAGAATTTTATGTAGAAAGGAAGCTAGGAATAACTGAGAGGTATGAAATAATAGTGACTGCAGTTATGAAGAGACTGGGATTAAATACAGCATTCAATTTCCATTACAGGAACACTGTATGTAGGATTAATACTTCACATTTTCCCAACTTCAAGGTTTGAGGAGTTTGAGGATTGGGTTTAAGGATAAACTTCAGATAAACTTCAGGACACTTTAATTAGTAGCTGAAAAGTAAAACATTTTATGCAAAAAAAAAAAAAAAAAAAAACCACAAAAAAAAGTTTGTTTAACATGCTAGACTTATTTACCAGTACAAAAGAGTTATAATCACTAACTGCAGTAAATATTGGAGTTATTTGTACTGCCCTCCTATATAAAAATCATATATTTAAATGAATTATTATCATGACAAATAAATAAATGTAGTGCAAGTAGTCTGGAAAAGTCTTCTGAAGGGCAATTTAAGACTGGTTTTTGCTAAGCATTTTGAACTAACTATTACTCTATTTATGAAAGAGTAGTAATTGGCAATTGATAGATTGTTTAGGAGAAGAGTTGTTATTCTGCCTGGAATTAATATTCTGGAATTCTAAATACTCACCTAAAATCCCATTTTAATTGGAAGAGCAGTGTACATTTTAAAGTATAAACTATAACTGTGCTAGCAAAGAGCTTTGGTTAACAGAAGCATAATTTCCTGCTTGTTTGCAAATAAAAGTGTCATATAAATTTGAGGTCGGAGATAAGTGTTGAAGTTTGAGGATTTACTGAAAGGATTGCTAAAATATACACTGATTTAGGACAAATAGTCAAATTTATGACATTTCTGCGGTCATAGTTCAATGGAAGTGAAGCTAGAACTACTAAATCACCATGCTTTATTTGCTTAATCCATTTATATGTATCTAAAGCATATATAAATTACATATATATGTAATATATATTAATGGTTAAAAGACCATTGCTCCATTGCTTCTTACTATCTACATTTTTTTTTCACTGTCACTGACTCAGCAATAAGAGAGCATCTGACACTTGCTCAGTATAGGATTTTTTTTTATTAATCAGAGAAATGCTTTTATGAAAAACTGAGATTTACATTTTGGAAAATAGTTTAACATGGATATAGTTTAGCCTGTTTAGTAGAGAAAATGCAGTTAAACATTCTCCATGGAGAAAGTTCTGCCTGAATAAATTTGCTATAGAAATAATTTTGACTCATTCACGTAATGAAAATAGGTTATTTTAGTAAAAGGAAAGCTTCAACTTCTGCATTGATGGTGTTGTAATCCTTGGATGAGTCTGAGGGGACTATGAACAAAATTAGCTTGCTATTTCCTCACCTCTGGCCGATATCATTGGGCATAGTCACTTGTAGACCAATGCCCTTTCTTTTAACTCAGTTCACAACCAGATTTTTATTTTTGAATCAAACAACACAGGCGGTTTTCCTGAAAATTGACACTGATTATTCACTCAAACATTTTCTGTGAAACACAGAGCCAGTTAGCCATTTATCTCTTACTTTTGTGGAGAACACTAGCAAAGTCATGTGCAGGTTATTCAATTTAAATTTTTACATTAATGGGAGAAATGCAACTGACAAAACAAATGGACATATTAACATATTATTTTATGTTTTGGGAGTCCTTTAGTTGTAATCTTAATTTTATGAATAAATTTGTTATTTAATTCTTACTCTTAAATGTTTTTCTCTATGGAGCATCAAATCATTTGCTGATTTCCTTCCCCATCTAAAAATAGCAGCTCTAAATATAGCATCTACATCTTTGATGAGAAAAAGTCTTTTAAACTGAGTGCTAATTATGATTAATTTATTCATTGACGCTGCCATAATTTATACTTCAATGCACCTGCTAAAATGTCAATAAACACACAAACGTATATCTTTTTATTCATCTGCTTTATTTAGCTGAATAAAAAATAATTTTTCCAATCAGTAATCATATTTCTTATTTATAGCTTTCTTAATGAGAAATAATACACCAGAGTCTTTCTATTTTCTATACTGAGACAATCTGGAAAGTATCAGGAGATATAATCTTACAAGCGCCAAGGAGCATGTTGTAAGAATACATTAGTTACAAAGAAATTACCACCACTGTTTGGTTACAAAAAATATCAGTGTTAAAATAGCAAAATCTCTTAGAAATAAAGCGGCAGTCTTTCTTAAGTTATTTCATTGGAATTAAGCATGGTTTCATCCTCTTCTTTCATGTGGTGCCATTCCCCTACATACATAATCTTACCTTATTTAGCCTGGGCACAGATATATAACGGCTCAAAGATATTCAACTGTCTATCATACACAGCAAGAAACACAGACATCAGCTGGGAGAAAGATCACTCTTAAAAGATCTTTAAAAGATCACTCTTTCTTTTTATCTTCAGGATGACATCACCACTACATACAGTGGAGCCACTGAAAGGTGAATGAGACCTCACTCAACACACATGAAATTTTGCCTAAGCCTCTTCATGAAGGCCAGATTGGGGATTATATGGTCTTGGGGGATGGCAGAGGCTTTTGCCAAATGGTCCAGGCAGAGCTGTGCAAGAATGACATTTTCAATTAGCTGAAAGTGCCCTGATATGGAAAATTGCGGATTTTTTTTCCAAAATGCTTTAAGTAGTTATTGACTTTTGGAGAGAGAAAGGTGTGCTCCGAACTTCACAAATTCTTCTCACTGCACATGGTGAGCAGAAGGGACAAAAAGCTAAAAATAAATGACTAACTGAACAACTTCCTCTCTATATCACAGCCAACTGGAAGGCAAAGCAGTGTTCAGAGAGAATGAGTAGGATAAGACAATACCCTTTATTCATAACCAGGAACTTCATCAAAATACCCTTATGCCCTAGATTAACCAGAAAGCCAGGAAGACACTGAGTCACAAAGGCACCTGTTAGCAGTTGCAAGACACAGAGCTCTGAGTCTCAGTCCTCAAACAAAAACAAAGGAAAGAAATAAAATATGTGCCTGTTTGTTTTTGTCACACAAAAAAAGCCCTGGGCTTGGTTTGTTTTAATTCCTAGAATCATATTATTCGCTACCCTCAAGTATTAGGATGAGTGCTGGGTATTCATCAAAGCAGCTGAAAGATCAGAAACTGTTTCATGGAGTTTAGCACAACTGGGTATCTGTTTAAACAATGAACAGACATTTACAATAAAATGAGCAAGAGTAAAAAGCCTTACGAACCACCCACTTCACTAGGTAAATGTGTTTGAAATACTGAGAAAATAATGAAGATATTTCTTTCCTTCATTATTTGAATGATTCATTGAACAAATGAATGCTAAAAAGCTAGCTAAAAATCTGGACTGATTCACTTGGTTAAAAATGCACTAAAACCATTATAAATGTGCTTTAGATAGGACACTTAACGGAGTTTACAATATTTGTAACAGCTAATGACCTCTTACATCTTTCACTCTTTGTGACGTCTTTCTAAAACCTGCTTAGAAAAAATGTTGAGAAATTTGAAACAAAGTGTTGTGAAACAGCTTGAGAAGAAATTTGTGTTGGCAGCAGATTCTAGCCCAAGATACAATTCTCTTAAGCAGACCTGGGTATGCCTGAAGCACAAATTAATTAAATTAACAAACAATATCTAAAATTGATTCTGGATATTTTTACCTAAGAGATTTTACAGATATTTAACTTTAACTGCAACCAGTGCAGTATTAGAGACCTTAATGATGTCGGGGGTTGCCACAATATACTTTTGACTGCTGTTAGCAATGGTATAAGGGTGACACATATAGACTTCAGCTCTTAAATTCAGAAATCTGATAATTTTGTAATTAGAATAAAACCAAGAAAAGAAAATGTTATATAACTTCATCAGACCTACCTTTAAGGAAGCTACAGGTAGCCACATTTTGTGAACAAAGGTAAACATATTTTTTAATACATAAAATTCAGAGAAGGCAGAGTTACTAAATGCCTTGTTTCAGTCTCTACTGCTAAGGCTAGAACTACAGAGACTAGAGACAAGAGAGATAACCACTAGGCTTATCCTAGAGATCATATCTAAGCATGTGAAGAAAAAGAAGGTGATCAGGAGTGGTCACCATGGATTCACCAAGGGGAAATTGTGTCTGACCAAACTGATAGCTTTCTACGATGGGATGACTGGCTGGATAGATGAAGGGAAAGCTTTGTCTACCTTGACCTCAGCAAGACTTTTGACACCATCTCCCATAGCATTCTCTTGAGGAAGATCAGGAAGTGTGAGTCAGATGAATGGACAGTGAAGTGGATCGAGAACTGGCTTTTTGGCAGAGCTCAGAGGTTCGTGATGAACAGTATCAAGTTTAGTTGGAAGACTGTGGCCAGTGGTGTCCCCCAGGGGTCAGTGCTGCACCCTGTGTTATTCAGCTTGTTCATCACTTACTTGGATGAGAGGACTGAGGGTACCATCAGTAAGTTTGCTGACAATACAAAACTGGGTTGAGTGGCCAACAGTCCAGAAAGCTGAGCTGCTGTTCAGAGGGACCTAGACAAGTTGGAGAGTTCGACAGAGAGGAACCTCATGAGGTTCAACAAGGACAAGTGCAGGGTCCTGTCCCTGGGTAGGAATAACCCCAGGCACCACGACAGATTAGGGGCTGACCAGCTGGAAAGCAGCTCCATGGAGAGGGACCTAGGCATCATGACGGACAAGTTAACCATGAGGCAGCAATGTGCCCTTGTGGCCAAGAAGACCAATGGGATGCTGGCTTGCATCAGGAAGAGCGTTGTCAGCAGGTCGAGGGAGGTGATCCTGCCCCTCTACTCAGCCCTGGTGAGGCCACACCTGGAGTATTGGGGGCAGTTCTCAGCTCCTCAGCAAAGAGGGACGTGGAGCTGCTAGAGAAGGTCCAGCGAAGAGCAACAAAGAGGATTACGGGACTCAACCATCTGTCCCATGAGGAAAGACTATTTGAACTAGGCATGTTTAGAGGCTGTGGAGTCTCCTCTGGAGATCTTCCAAACCCACCTGTACCTAGATGCCACCCTGTGCCACGTGGTTTAGGTGCCCCTGGTTAAGCAGGAGGCTTTGGCTAGATGATCTCTAGAGATCCTTTCCAAAGTCATTCTCTGATTCTATGAAAATTAAAAAAAAAAAGTAAAACATAAAAAATAAAATAAATGAAATAACATATGGCTCCCTCCTGTAATGCAGGAGAGAAAAGAACATACTGACATGTGGATAAGTAGAGCAATGGCAGGAGAAGAGCTGACAATTTCATTAAGTGGTTCATGCAAACATAAGGTCAGTGCCTTGGCCATGAACTTCTGTGACCAGAGCCAGAAGAAATTCTAAATATCATGGTTCTTTTTGAAACTCAGATTTACAAATTAATTAATTTATTTCTAATAACCAGAAGAAACTTTGAGAGATATCTGTTACTACAACTTAAAACCATTCCCACCCTCCAAAACTCAAACAAATTCAAAAATTTTTGCATCTTTACCTACCCTTTCAGCTTACCATTTAGATTCTACAAATATTTTAAAATATTTTTTTAATTGCATTTAGAAAACTAAAATGTCATATTTGTTACATATTATTTACTAAAAAGTTATTTGAAATTTATCCTCTGGAGGTCAACTGTATCACAGATTTTTAACATACTTTAAGATATTAATCATTAACATGAGTTGAGATTAAGTCATCTTAGGTGAGAATTCTTCATCAGTAATGAATCCTTGGCCAGCAGATTTTCATCTCCAAAATGCTTAGTTATGTATTAAAAACACAAAATAAGCCTGTTAATTCATCAAAAGCCAGAAGTGGACTTGTGAAAAAACACAAGGGAAATACATAAAAGAAGATAAACATATGCAGTTTGTTTTACAAGCAGAGCATTACAGTGCTCCACTAGAATCCACCAGAAAGGTCTGATCTGATGTATTTAAAAAATACATTATCTTTTGCCTAAGTAATTATAAAGACTAGAAAGATTATTAAGAACCAAATTTTATGAATATTGAAAATGCAAAAAACACATGGTACTTTACCTTCCTCACCATATCCCATTATTGGTATCTTTACATAGATGAATACTTCTAGACAATTTCACTGCACAAAGACAGGATAGTGAAAAATTGTTCTTCACAAAATCTCAGAAAGGTTATATAATTTAAACTCTAGAGCAAAATTTTAAGAAAGTTGAATAGAAGTCTCTCTATTTTGTACAAAAGAAAATACTAAACTGTTGCAACATATTTTATGAGTTTTCCAAATCAAATACCAAAGAGTCTTGCACTTCAAGCTATGAAAGTTACTGATGTAGGAGATACTATAGTAGGATAGGGAATACACAGAGAAACAATAGATGATTATTATAGCAATAACAAATTCTCAAGTTATTTCTGGATTATTTACTAGCACACATATTGAATTTCAAAGAATAAGAAGTGAAGAACATTAGAGAAGCATTTTTCCATCCTGATCTTCAGGAAAAAAGCTTTTTATGTTAAGTTTGAAAAACATAAAATAAGCTAGTCATAGGGATATGACCATTTATGGAAATACATGCTGGGAACAATCTTTCCTCAAATAGTCAGAGAACAGGAAGTTAATGACCCAAAAAGGGAGCATATAAGAATATTCTTACAAAACTAATTGAGTTCCAGTGGTTTCACTTGTTTTCCTTCATTCAAACAGAATCAAAAGTCTAAGACATAATATGTGTATGTTCTCAAATAAAATTTTTACAAACCCATGCACACACACACAGACTTCTTGATGTTGAACTGATCATTAGAAGGCAATGACTTTACTCCACTAAATAATTTATAATGGTATGTTTCGAAGGACTATAAATTCCTCCTATTAGTTTTCAAACAATCAACAGTCCAATCAAAAACAAAAAGACAAGACTCTGTTTTATCTTAACAGAAACAATAATAAAAATGTCTCCTCTTCCAATAATACAATGATTCTGTTTCTGAGATACTTGATGCAAGATTTTGTTACTTCAATAAATTTGGGGTTTTTTTCTTTAGGTATTAAAATAATTACTTAAAACATTTTCTTATTTTCTTAATCTTTAAAAAAATCTATTAAGTGGTGCTTTGTCAGAGCTATTAAACATGCTCCTTAAAATGCTTCAAGGAAGAGTTTTTCCTCTTAGTAGCCCTATCCTGATGTCTCTCTGCCAATTTACACTGTCTTCCTGATAGCCTATAGGCATGGTGGGTAAATATTACAGCTGAAACTCACAAAGGAATAAGAATATCACCGCTTTTACGAGCACTTTGTCCTCTCAGAAGAGAGTGACTACTTCACGCTGGTTAGACTCACTGCAGAACAAAGTTCAAAGGAAGGACCATATCACAGTTCTCAGGATCATGAAGAACCTCTCAAAACAGTTCTTGATTCCAGGAAATGTGGCTTATTTCCTCTGCTCAAGGGCATAAGATAAGCTATCAGCCATAAATTATGAGTTCAAGGAGCTAAAGTGAATAAGCAGAAACATTATGTACCTAGTTAGTGCATGATGATTGGGGCAATACATGACAGTCTGTAGAAAAACCTGTACTCAAAAAAGTCAAGAGGAAATTAAATATTTTATTTTGAAAATTTTCTCTAATTGTAACTTTAAATACTCTGGTTACAACTATATTTTTTCACATTAAAGGCATAAATTTAAACTTTTTTTCCTAGTTTTTTTTTCAGGAAGTTATGAAACAGACACACAGCCACATATTCAAAAGAAATTTGATATATGCAAAACTATTCATTCAAAAGTAGATATTAAAAACCCCAGTTAACACATGGAAAGCTAAACCTAAAGTAAAAAAGTTGAGAGCATTATATCATGTATTTGTACACAGAACAACATTTATCCAACACGCTACCGAGAGAGTGACATACAAGGTAAGGTACTAACATTACTTCTAACCATATTTTTTCTAAGATACTGAAAAGATTGAAGTCATTGAAAATAATGTGTATTCATAGAATCATAGAATCATAGAATGGCTAGGGTTGGAAGGGACCTGTAGAGGTCATCTAGTCCAACCCACCTGCACACGCAGGGTCCCCTAGAGCATGTGGCACAGGGTGATGTCCAGGCGGGTTTTGAAGATCTCCAGAGA
>PTEX01000292.1:649876-672375 GCA_003342815.1 Eudromia elegans
GAAGGAAGGAAGGAAGGAAGGAAGGAAGGAAGGAAGGAAGGAAGGAAGGAAGGAAGGAAGGAAGGAAGGAAGGAAGGAAGGAAGGAAGGAAGAAAATTATATATGACAAAAGCATGGTATAATTATTATTTGTTGTTAAAGAATAGTAAGCAAACACAAGGTTTTCAAAGTCTCCCTTTGCAGGATGGTGTTATGTGTTATGGTGCTTATTGGTTACATCTCATTTTACCTTTTCATACTACATCATCTAGTGAATATCCCAGTAGCATGTGACAAAGCAATGAGCAGTGTTACTTTTCTGTCACGTGCACATGTGCAGCTGACTAAAGATCTGAGGCTTTATCTTTGGGTTCAATGTTGCTTATTTTTTACTATTCCTGCAAGTTATAACTGTATGCTTTTTATCTCCTTCAGAAGAGTAATTTATACTTGTTTAAAGAAAGCAATTTCACATTAAATTATTTTGAAGAGGTCTTCAGTCTGTTATTTTACAGTTGTTCCTTGTTCAGTTAAAGCTTTTGTGTTTTACCTTTTTTACGCAGCCAGTTCTACAATTTAAAATGTCAGAGTGCTTATTGCTTTCATTAAGCTGTTTGAGTTCGATAATTATGAGAGACAGTTAAATTTCATTTCTGAAGTTCCAATACTTGTGGGAAAAAAAACACCTAAAATGTAGCAATGGTTTACTTCTGGGTGTACTCTGGTACTCCAGAAAAGACAATAAAATGAACTGAAATCCTTTATTAGGGGTGATTTGGTTTGTTTTTTTGGTTGGTTTTCTTAAGAAAGCTCTTGAGTCACACATTGCTGGGTGAGAAGCAATGACAAAAGGATGACATTTACCTGGTGAATTTTAAATTCGTGGTGTTGGGAATTTAGATCCCCTTCTTAATTTGTTTATATTTGAAAAGGCCATTTAAAGAAAAAAAAAAATTCTCCTACTAGTAAATAGGTGAGACATGCCTTGAACGCCACAGTGGTAACCTTCCTCAAATCCAGTTACTTTTCAAAGCTGTGCAGTTATTCTTGAACCAAGTCTCCTTGCAGAGGGAGATTCTCCAGAAAGAATGAAGGATCTTCACTATATATCAACATGAATACATAACTGGCTTGAATATCTAGCACTGCTGCTGAGTTTTATAGGCATCTAGAACAGGAATTTAAATTGATTTCCCTATACATTTGTCAACAGATTTTTTTTATGCATTTTCATTTTTTCTCTGCATTTCTTCAGTCTCACTCTCCAGTATACTGGCATTGGCTACTAGACTGGAACAAAGCTCTGCATGAACCATAACAAAAAACAAGGAAATCATGTAAGAGAAATTTGGCTTAATGCACTATTAGCGATCTTAATCCTCCAAGCAGTGCAAGGCCTGGAGCCTCAGCCAAGTTTGCCCAGAGAGACAAGATGAAAAGAGGGAGATGCCGCTGCAGCTGGTTCCCTGCTGCAGCTATGGGAGTGAAAGGGTATGGGCAAGAGCCAAGCAGAGAGTCCCTTCAAAAGAACAGCTTGATGGCAGCAGTAGCTATGACCTCTGGGTCAGAAAAACAACAAAAAACACCAGAATACCAGTGGGACAGCATCCCCCCCTCTAGGAAATATACTTTCCTGATTATTGCAAGAATTGGAAAGAAGATGTCTCTGTTTCTCATTTGAGCTGGATTAAAGTAGTGATATGTGATATCTTCTTCTTCTAGACAAATCTCTGTCACATCTTTTTAGGAAGCTAAAGAAATACATAAATTAAAGAAAGTAAGAAAATGAGTAAGACCCCGGCTGTGGTTAGAGCAGTCATTTTCTACACTCTAGATAGCCTTCCCGATCAAACCACAAAATGAGCCAGGTTTAGCTGTTATGCAAGATGGAAAGCCATTAGAATGCAACTTACAATTACACACAATAAAAAAACCACTAATGAAAACAAAATATAATTCCTCAAATCCAGGGCAGAGTGTAAATACCATTTTACATAACCAATAAACCTGAGGTCAAATTCAACAGCAGCAGTTTAGACTGGGAAGCAGAATAACCAGAGAAATTTTAAGTGTGAGGCATTTCTCCTCTCAGAGGAGAAAGGAGAGGCTGTGTTGCTTGATATATTCACTGGGCAGAACAGGGAGTATGTGTATATTTATACCTCTAGGAATACTAAGAAAAACTAAAGAAGGAATCTTGCCATCTTTAGGTTTCACTCAGTTATTTTGTGCATGTATAAGATCTATGCATAGTGTAAAAGCTGAAAGAGTGGTGAGCTTCCTAAAGTGAGGAAAGATTGACTGATCAATAAGTATGCCTCAGCTTGATTGCAGAGTGACTCTGACAGGCTGATTAAAAAAAGAGCTAGCCAGATACCATTGCCCACAAGGACAGTAGCTTGAATATGAGACTTTGAAGATGGGATAAAAAGGCTGTAGAAATACAAGCAGAAGGGATTATCCTAGAGGGGGGGAAAAAAAAAAAAGGTCTGCTTGTCATGCTTATTAAACTCACAGTAATAGGTATGATTCCAAGTGCATAAAAAAGACAATATGGCAAGAACACGTAAATGAATAATATAACATGCACAATAGACATTATAGTTCATTGTTCGTCTACTATCACTGAACTGCACTGGCAAGCTTCCCTCTCCTGCTGCACAGCAGGTATTGTTTTGGAGCCACTATCAAGGGCAGCAGATTGAAGGATCGTTGCTTTAATGCATCAAAAACTGTGCTACAACTTGCAAGTGAAAATAGATGCTTTCTTTTCTTCCACTGTATCCCACAACAGACCAAGGGAGGATGAACAAGAGAATGTCTAATGAATTTTAACCACTTCTCAACAGTACATTTTGAAAAGCATGCAGAATATATGCACATCTCTCTGCTACCTACTGCACAGTTATCGTGTTATTCCAAGGAACCTCAGTTTCTACTCATGTCTTAGTCACTCTTTCCAATCAGAGAAAGAAAGATTTGTGAGCTGAGTTTTGCCTTCTATTGAACAAATTCCACCAACTGATTATTCTATGTATGTTAGATGAAAATACAGAATAAAATACACTGTATGCCATTTTATTTTTAATATTAATATTACAATTTTAAGTAGGATGTGAATGAACTGTTTGGGATCTTTTCATGCAAATAACAGTCATTATATGGTGTGTAAGACACTCTTTGTGTGAATAACTGAAATAAAATAAATGCAGTTATGACTACAAAAGACTTAACATCTTGACTTTCAAATTATTTTTCCTGTATAAATTTACATATATGCATGCAAACACAAACCTACACCACTCAAAATTTCCCTCTTAATTGTGCTCATTTGTATCAAACGTTCACCAGATAAATCTATAATTTAAAAAAAAAATCTTATTTTATATTCGTATTCTACAAACATTGTATTTCATCTTCAAATAGAGAGGGATGTGAAAGAAAACACTAAAAGAAATAAAACCAGGAAAAAAAATCAATCTTAAGAACTAACCATTTTGCATTGATTTTTTTTCACCATAGTTGACTTTTTATTTAAGAGATATTTTAGTAAAACAAAAATTAGAATGAGTGTCCATTGCAAGATTATGAATACTTATAAACAAGTCTCCTTGGAACCAACAACATGGATATCAATCTCATTGTGTAAATCTTAGCTGGAGCTATGATTTAGTCTAGCTAAGATTTGTTTATATCTTTATTAACTTAAAAATCATTGAAAATCTGGACTTTTTGAAAATAAGATTCAAGACATAGCTCGCCTGAGAAACACATGTGTCATTTAGCACTGTTCAATTATGATGGTGAATCAAAATCATGATGGCTGCCTGAGAATAGTAATAGACCCCAGTAACAAATTATAGCGGTAGGCAAGGCTAGCAGTGCAGCAGTCCTGAGCCGGTGTCTGTGAATAGGGCTGCAATGCGGGTGCTTGTCCCAAAACCATTGCCAGGAGACTCTGTAGCATGATATGAATTTACTCCAAGCATCCAGAAACTTGTTATACAGTTTTGTAGAGTGGTTTTATATCTAAAACATTAAAGGAATTCAGGTTCCTAATTGTATTAAGCTTTTTTGGCATAGTGAAAGATAGTGTTCTCAGAAAAAGATTATTAAAGAGAGCACAACATGTGACCCATCTTGAAGATGGAAATTAATTATGAGTATTCAATAAATCACTATATTATCGGATTACAATAAACTGCAGTAATATACTCAAGCAAGCAATGACTCATATACAACCCATGTGAGTAGGTCTTATAATCATCAACCAAAGGATTGGCACAGTTTTTATACAGTCTTTTTGATCACTGTAATGGATCTGTACAACCATAGCTTAAGTGATAGTTTATCTTTTTACACCAAGTCTTTGTTGCAACAGGAAATCCTTACCTAAGTGAAGAAGAGGAAGGAAGTTCTCTAAGAAGGAAGAGATAAATCTCTCGACATCAAGGGAAAAATATACACATACATGTTATATATGTTTGCACATGCATACATGTACAAATATGTATCTGTGTATCCTTTTTATGTATTTATTATAAATACATTCTAAGTATAGATACACAACAAAAAAAGTACTAATTTTATTGCAAGTTGTTGTTTATCTGGAATAGTAGCAACCTAGTTACAAATGTCTGAACTATCAGGGAACTATCATCAGCAAGCCAGAGCTGAATTGATGCATTAGACACCAAACTGCTGTCTGGAACTTCAAGTTAATAATTCATTGAATAACTGCTTCAATGAAGGCTAATAAGAAACAAAGAGATTTTAACTAAATTTCTGAGGCAGAAAAAAATGCTTTTATAATAAATGCTTATCAGGAGTTTAAAAAGTCTGGCATTGATGTTCTATATAGTGAGTTTGCAAAATTTTTTTATAAATTACTATTTTATATAAGCCATGAAATTTGCAAGATTAAGCAGGCTTTTATCTTCACAACAGCTATCTATCCATGTTATGTCTGCATATTCTTATGGCGACAAATGAAGAGAGTGATAAAGGAGGGTCAGGGTCCCTCCCTGATACCACCATATATATGATACCACACATAACACAACAATAGAAATGGTTACAAAAAAAGTCATTGTTTCTCTAAAATTACAGTTTAAAGTTTCTCCAAAGTTACAGTCCTGATAGAAGATATTCCATGATCATGGGATCATGGAATACAGGTAGAATTGTGTACTGGTACCTTTCAGTCAGTGATGAAACAGTAAGAACATCAGCCCTATCATCTTTGCTTCATAGTTTCACTGCAATACATTTTTTTAATGATTATCATGAAAAGATAGATTTTGCCTTGTGCAGTACTGAGTTAACGTTAGGTGGGACAACAAGGGGAATAAAGAAGAGATGGTGGTGTTAGAGTTCTCCTCCTCATCTTAATTGCTGAAATAATATTGAAAGTATATAACTAGTGTTTCGGTTCACAGCTGGGACCAATAAAAGCCTGTGAAGAATTTCGGTAAATTATACCATTCTGTGGGGGGCTAACGAAATGTTGTTTCTCATTTAAAATAAATAATACCCCCTACTAACTTATTCCTAACCATGCAAATAACAAAGGAATTAAGCAAGCTATTTACATACATATATCTGTTTCTTTTATGAAATGTAGTTCACCAGAAATTCAGAGCTAATTGATTTAGAGGAATTCTCATCTGTAATTTTTTTTCCCAACATTGTAGCAAAATCCAACCATTTTATTTTATCCAATTACATTTCTTATTGTAGCATTTAAAACTGACAATAGTTAGTGCTCATAGTGCTCAATATGTGTGTTCTGTTTGCATTGCAAAACCTATGGAGTTTGCCTATAAAAGAAGATAAAGTATTATGTCACATTCAAAGAAAATAGCATCTATGCCAATGAAATTGTTCATAGAATAGAAACAATATCACAATTTTCTGCAAGACCAGCTGTTTTCTTCTTCTACATTGAAATTTGTATGAGCAGCTTCCAGTTCAGAATACTTGCTCCAAACTTAATTTGCACAGACAAATGAAAGAGCAAAGAATTTTAAAGATTCTTAAAAAAATTGAGAAATATTTTCTTTTTTAATAACATTTGTATGAAATCACTCAAAATGTTAATGCTCTGAAACTGTGCATAGGACCAAACTTCCATGCTTCACCAAGTTCTATGATCTGATATATTTTTTTGAAATTCTCCAAATTTAGCCTTTCAGTTAAAGAGATCTGAAAATGTGGCTATTTAATTCCATAAATGAAACTATTTCTCAAGAAAAAAAAAGGAGAAATCTCAGATTCCACCTTTTCACAGGTTGAACATTGATTATTACAGTCAGTATGACAAGAATCAGACTGGATGAAGAGTGGTTTGCTCATCTCATCTTATAAAGGTGATGCCTATCATCACAATGAATCCTTATGACACAGAGATCAGGCCAAGGATTCCTAGCAGTACATCTCAATGCTTTAAATAATCTATGCAATCTTGGGAAGAAGATGCAAAAAATACTTTATTCCTATCTGACCAACTTCACTGATATGATGTTTAAACCTACAGATGAAGCAATTATAGTATACACACAGTACTGTAATTCATTTTAAAGCAATCCTTGGGAAAAGCTTCAAATAAATTGCATTGAATTCTAATTATATGAAGCTGCGCTGCAGGTGTTATGATGCTTCACTAGCTACTTCATTCAAAATTAACTGATATAAGGAGGAATTTTATCACAAAAGCAATAGACCTCCTCAAAAATAATTAGCTGCTTTAAGGAATACTAGAGTGGTTCAAGTTGTCACAGCTCATAATGAAACAGGAACCAGCTGTACCTCACATAACTAGATCATTGTTAAATAAAAGTTAAGGTTGAACTAATAATTATTTAGAAATATTTCCTTCTCACAGAATCACAGAATGTGTGAGGTTGGAAGGACCTCTAGATGTTATCTAAATTGAATCCCTCAAGCAGGATCACATAAAGCAGTGTGGCACAGGGTGGCATCCAAGTGGGTTTGGAAGATCTCCAGAGAAGGAGACTCCACAACCTCTCAGGGTAGCCTGTTCCATGGCTGTCACCCTCACACCCTCACAGTAAAGAAATTCTTCCTGCCATGGAGATGGAACTTCCTGTGTTTCATTTTGTACCCATTACCCCTTGTCCTGTCACTGGCCACTACTGAGAAGAGTTTAGCCCCATCTTCTTTACATTCTCCCCTCAGCTGTTTGTACATTTGGATGAGATTCCCTCTCAACCTTCTCTTCTCCAGGCTAACCAGGGCCAGTTCACTTAGTTTTTCCTCATACTATAGATGTTCAGGTTCCTGAATTATCTTCGTTGCTCTTCACTGGACCCTCTGTAGAAGCTCCATGTTTCTCCTGATGCAGCCAGCATCCCATTGGCCTTCTTGGGCAAAAGGGCACATTGCTGCCTCATGGTAAACTTGTTGTCAAGCAGGACTCCCAAATTCCTTCTATGGAGCAGCTTTATAGGTCAGCCCCTAATTTGTACCAGTGCCTGGCCTGAAACACTTTTTCTTTTTTTCTTTCTTTGTTTTTTTCTTTTCTTTTCTTCTTTTCTTTTCCCTTTTCTTTTCCCTTTTCTTTCCCTTCCTTTCTTTTCCCTTCCTTTCTTTTCCCTTCCTTTCTTTTCCCTTCCTTTCTTTTCCCTTCCTTTCTTTTCCCTTCCTTTCTTTTCCNCCCTTCCTTTCTTTTCCCTTCCTTTCTTTTCCCTTCCTTTCTTTTCCCTTCCTTTCTTTTCCCTTCCTTTCTTTTCCCTTCCTTTCTTTTCCCTTTCTTCCTCCCTTCCTCCCTTCCTCCCTTCCTTTTTTTCTCTTGTCCTCAGCTTTGTCATCAACTTCATCATCTTCTGCTTCATCTTCTCCTTCTTCTGCTGCTTCTGATAATATGCATACCTCTTATCATTTGAAGTGTGACTAAATCTTGGTGTCTAAAAGGCAACTTTGGAAAGTATTTAATATCGCCACTTTTGATTTGCCATTTGTCAGTTTCTTGCTGTGTCAGGTAATAAGCAGAAGAAACAATCTACTGTAGACCATAATTAATTTTGCATATTTCGATCCTGTTCTCTATTCTTTTCTCCTCTTCTGATGAAAAACTTGGAGTTTTTTATCCTCTCTTGATATAACTGTTGCTCTGAAAAGTCGTATTTTTCTGAAAATTACTCCTGAAACTCCTTAGCTTCTGCTGTATTCGGTTCTTGAAAGGAGGAGATGCTTCCATTTCAGGACAAAAAAGAATATATGTTCAATTCCATTCTATTTCACCTTAATATTTTATTTACCTTTAAGACTATAGCTACATACTTTAAAGTCTTTAGCAAGCTACTTTCAGTGACAAATGAGTCTTTTTCCATGAAAATTTAGTTCATTTCATACTCTCTAAGCTTACTACCTAATTCAACCTTTTCCCTCCCATGTGTACTACTTTTCATTTATCAAAGATAAATTAAATGCCTGGTAGCCTTAAAGAAATATCAAGAAAATAGTTTAGGGAAAAAAAATGAAAAAAGAATGAAAAGTAGGACATTGATTCTACAGTTCTAAATCAATTAAGAATTACATAAAAAGTAACATCTTAAAAGCTTGATTTGAACAGAACATACAGCTTAAGGCCAGAACTTGTCCTTATTCACCTTAGATAGTTATGTTTTTCTTCCAATTTTAATCTGCAGAGACTTGAATTAAAATAAGACAAATCTCATCAGAAATGGTAATCAAAGAAACACTTCATTAGTATATTAAACTCATAAACATTCTACATAAAGTGGTACAAAATATTGAATAAACTCCTAGACTTTTTGAAGGGATATTATCCTGTGATAGTGTTAAAATTAACTTTTGCTTTTTTTCTGTTTTAAAAACATCATTTTTTTTCAAAGAAGAGAAAATAAGCAGGAGCGATACAAAGAGAGAAATGATGAGCAGACCAGTAGAAATTTCAACAAATCAATGAGTCAGGGGAACATCATGCACACAGAAGGGGCGTTATAAAAAAATACTCCCCAAAAAAAGAGAACAATTGGAAATTACACTGTGGTGTCAGAAAAGGCTTCTGGAAATGTGTAAATTAGTACAAAAGAAAGAAATTAGTACAAAATATTTAAATATTTTAAAGAAAATACAGATATTTAAAATAAATATTTAAAGGAAATATTTAAAAGAAAGCATAGACTGGGGGAAATATGAAAAGAAAATGAACAGAAAATGCAATAAATTAAATAAAATTGCAAGAAAATAAAGAAAGTACAAATAATAGAACAAATGAGTAAGATGTGAGAATAGAAAAATGAAGAAAAATAAAACAATAGAAGCAGCACTATTTAAGCTGGGCTTCTACTACTTGAAAGACTGTGAATATCTACAAAGAGAATGTCTGTCACTGAAGAAGCAGACCAAATCTTTAGAACAAACTATAAAAAAAAGGTTTATCTAGAAAAAAATCTGATTACCTACAAAGAAAAGTCTCTAGAATACATAAGAATAAATATAGAATAAACATATGTTGTTTTTGTCCCAATCCACTGTCAGGGGATACAATCCCAAGAGCGAGATTAAGACACAAATGGGGTCAAATGCCATGCAACCTTGTAAGCTCTATTATCATAATTGCAATAGAATGGAGAGAAGACGGAGAAAAAGGAAATAGAAACATAAGCAAGTGAGCAAGAGAGAGATATGCAGTAAGATTATAGTTACCATCACCACCAGCCCAGCTACATTTCTTCAGTTCCACATTGGTGCAGGTGATGGTATCTGGAAGGAAAAGAGGCCACTCTCGATACAGGTGATTATCTCTTGAGAGCATTCAGAAGAAGACGAAGAAGAAGCTGCCACTCCCTCAGTGCGCAAGTGAAGAAGTCACTCGGTGCAGGTGAAGAGGAAGAAGGCCTCTCTCTATGGAGGAAAAAGTATTCCTTTTATTGTCCCAGTTCTTGAAGAGTCCACCCAATTGAAGATTTCTGGAACGTGTTGTTCATGTCGTAAGTGCTGAGTGCTCAGGTACTCCTGTTCCCCCCGGCTTGAGTGCCCGTACCACTTCCCAGGCACTGCTGAGTATTATTAACCTAAAAAGTCATAGATCCTTGAGATAATATCACAGTCTTCCTGATACCATAGTCAAGAAGTGTGAATGGTCTGCCAACAATGTTGAGATAAGCACATCAACCAAGAATGTCATTGTTCATTCTTGAGCTGATATCACGGTATCAATGGTGTGGCAACAAGGCAACAATGTCGATACAAATACAGCTTAAAACAGTCTCTTACAATTTTCCATCAACCATAGTCATATTATTAGTGTAATATTGCCACTGAGTAGAGCTCAGTGTTTGGGGGCACACAAAATTCACTTGGTCTGTATCTGGTCCTTAAAATCGTGAGTTTTGAATGTGACAGAAGATACTGCAGTTGCTGTCATTTCAGAATAGGATTTTTATCTCTATTGCCATTTTTAAACCTATTTCTTCAAAATTATAAAGTCATTGTATATATTTATTTTATTTATAGCTCTTTTTTTCTTCTTCTTCTTCTTCTTGTAGTAGCATGATGAGGAAATCATTTTCAGTCAGTATCAGTGTTGCTTGTACATGTATTGAAATAAAATATCTGACCCTCTCTGGTCAGTATCCTGCAAAGATTTCCTCCTCCTAAAACTTTTGTATCTCTTTCTCCTTTCCTTGTTAGCTTTTATTTCCATTTTATGTAAGTAGCAACAGTAGAACATTCACAGATGCTGCAGAAGACATTGATGACACAGAAGAGCAGCACAGATGAACTCATGCAGGTCTTTTACTTCTTTCCATTATTTGTGAGAAGACAAAACTGTCAACTGGTGTGTCTTTAAAAAAAAAAGAAACTTAATTAGTTCTTTCAAAATATATTCTGTAAAATAAAGCATTATGGAGCAGAAAAAAAAATCAGCTTGTCAAAAGTTGGCATTTGGCAACATAATGGCAGCAGAAGAAGACTTAGAGGAATTACTCATGTCATATTCTCTTTCCTTATCTTTCAGTAATCATTGGTCTTCTCAGTACACCTGACTGGCATGGCAAGCCAAATGCAACTTTTACAAGGTAAGCAGTATTCTACTCTGCTTCATCCATTGAAAGCTTGAACAGATTAACTTTTATCCGTGCATCTTCAGGGAGCTGTCAAAGAAAACTTTGGCGAACTCATGTCCAAGCTTCCTAAGGCCCTTTGGTTAAATTCTTTGGTATTTAAAACATTAGCAATTCTTTCTACTTTTGTTTGTTTTTAAATCAAAACTTTTAAAGACAAGGAATAAGTTAACACAAATTTCTCATTTAGAATTTCAGTGTTTGAAACTACTCCCTTTAATGACAATGTTACATGCCATGTTTCTATTCTGATTAGATAATTCCCATTTAATGGTAAAGCTGTATCCTCTCTGCTCATTCAGGAACAACACAAAAATAAGTGTAGCAGAAAAACTCTTGCAGGAAATTTAAAAATACACAAGAATATTAAACAAAAATGCAGGTGTTTGGGGGAAAATAGTATAAAATATGAATCTGGGAAAAAATAGTCCTTTGAGAGGTAGAGCTCAACCTAATCAGTAGAGCAAAGAAACAATGGCTTATGGTTCAAATTTCACACCTATCATACACAATATCCAAGAGATTAGATATGAGAAAAACAATATGATTCGCCCTTTCGAATACTGGATTTAGTTCACACCAACACAATTCTCATGTTTAAAAACAGTCAGTTTAAATTCTGATCTGACTAGGATGACTGTGAACTGAACTACTAGCAGAACACTACAGCATCCCTCTTCTTGTTATTATTTTAATTAATATTTCTATATTTATTTAAAAATAAAAGCAAGAATATAAATCTAAAACAATAGTGAATAATTTGGGATATAACTTTTAGTAGTGTATCTCCAATAAGCCTTTACATTTTTGAAGATTCATCTCATAATTTTACAATATGTTTTATATCTCAAAATACTGTGAAAGACTATAGATACTATACTGGACTATTCTGGATTTAGTAAGTCACTTTCACTTCGTCTCTATTAAAAGCTATATGAAAGCCACACTAAATTTCTGTAGCCTAGTGTTTCATTACACAAAATTGAAAACACGTATTCCTTATCAGTATGATATTGATTTATGAAATATGATGTAAGTGGAATTCATGACCTAGAGGAGAAAGGACACATATGAGCAGATCCTCCAAGTTAAACATTGATTAATTTATAAATCTGAATAATAACAGTAACATGCTAATATGTTATTTTTCCTCCCTATATTTTCTCTCATAGAATCACAGAATCATAGAACAGTTAAGATTGGAAGGAACCTCTAGAGATCATATAGTCCAAACCCCCTGCTCCAAGCAGGGACCCCTAAAGCACATGGCCCAGGGTGGCATCCAGGAGGGTTTGGAAGATGTCCAGAGAAGGAGACTTCACACCTGGGCAGGAGACTCTCTGGGCAGCCTCTTCCAGGGCTCTGTCACCCTAACAAGAACAAATTTCTTCCTCACATGGAGATGTAACTGCCTATGTTTCAATTTGTCCCTATCACCCTTTGTTCTGTCACTGGCCACCACTGAGAAGAGTTTGGCCTCATCCTCCCTCCATTCTCACCTCAGGTACTTATACACATTGATCAAATAACCTCTAGGTCTTCTTCAGGTTAAACAGGCCCAGCTCGTTTAGTCTTTCTTCATAGGATAGATGCTCCAGTCCCCTGATGATCTTTGTTGCTTGTCACTGGAATCTCTCTAGAAGCTCCAATATAGTCAATGACTTCTCTTCAAATGTTGCTAATGTTTTCGATCCTCAACCAAGCAGTTTCTTCAAAAGCAAAACACAGTGAATTATTTAAAGAAAAAAAAAAGTGAAATACTTTAGAATAATAGCAAAATGCTATTCTACTGGGTGCTTAAAATATATTGTAAAGTAAACGATTTATATACAGACCTTCTGTTTATCTTATAGCATAATTACAGAATTTTTCTGTAATTACAAAGTTAATTTGTACTAGATGGAATGTGCAGCTAAAACCCAGGTGAAACAAATATTAGGAAAATAACATTCAAACTTATTATTACATCAGAGGGAAAGAAATAATCTATTTGTATCAATAACAGTAAAAATAAAAGTATTTTGAAAAGAAGCTTTTATCAGAATGCTTTTCAATACGTAATGGCATTACTGAGCTGGTGAGTTATATGTCCTGTTATTTGAAAGACAGACATATGAAATATAGATCAAAAATGTGTTCAAATTGAAAGTCCAAATAATTTTGGAAGACCCTAACATAGCAATCAGCCTCTATTCCGTTGAGGCACTTTGGTGTAGGGAGAAAGTTGATTATCTATTTCAAATCACAAAAGAATTTAGAGTAGGCTTGAAAGGAGGGATGTATACATTTATTCCAATGGAAAACAAAAAGATGGAAAAGCAAGAGCAAAATACTAGCTGGTTCCATCAGAACAAATGAAATGATCAATTCAAGAACTAGACTCAAAAAGAAAAAAAAAAAGTGGAAAAGATTGCGTTGAAAAAAGACAGGATACATATTTAAGAGACTAAGCACATGGGAAGGGATTCACATCAAACAGCAGTGACTGGAGATCCTGGCAGCCAAAAATCAACATGCCTGTCACCAGAGCAGCTTCAGACAGCCAATTAGTAGTCTTCAGAAGTCAACAACATATATGTCCCTCAGACTGAGTTTGAGCGCAGCACAGTATGGAAGAATGCATGTATTTCATCAATTAATACACTAATGCTCCAGGAATTTTCCTAATTGGAGACTCAACTTCTCTCATGGAAGAACAAATGCTGAGAGTCTGAGACCTATTGACAGCAAAACTAAGGCAAAATTTAGGAACACAGACGACTCCTTGATTTCATTAATTTAATAAAGTATCATGGAATTTCTTGAGGACTGGAGTTCACTATTTCCAGGTCTTCCAGTGCAAAAGGCTAGTGCAGGAAACTGTCATCTGGCCTAACTCATTTGACTGCTGGAGGTTCATGTGAGAAACTTGAGTTCTTCCTTATCTGCTCTTTAACAAATGTATAACAGATCAAGAACAACTAAGTAAAAATCTTACTGCTGCCACCACAGACTGTGATAGGTACTTGCAGATATAGCCAATTTGTTACTGCTTCAAAGAAAAATATGCCACATGCTTGCCACAGCTGGCACAGCATTGCTTAATTTTAGTGCAGGTAGTTGCTTTCACTCTTCCCAGAATTCCAATCTCTCCAAAGCATTGCCAGAGCAGTGCCCCAACTACTTCTAACTTTATGTTCTTGCTCCCTGTATACTTTTATTATTCCTCCTGCAGTTCTCATTGCACTCACTGCTGGTGCATCTGATAGCGCTTTTCCATAATGGGTTGCACAGGGTGTATTTTGTTGCTTCTTGCATCATAACAGCTTAGATGCTGCAGTGTTTTTAACTGTTTGTAATGCACTGGCACACGCCTCTCTCCCTAACGGATCTTAAATGTACAATAAAAGCACAGGAATAAAAAAAAAAGGCAAGAAATCAAATTAATAGTGACAGATCAGTCAAATTCATTTCTCATTTATATGAATATCTTGTACAATTACAGTCATTAGCAGATGGGCCTGGTGACTCCTTGGATACTGTACAATTTTGAATATTGTACAATACTTACTATTATCTGTAATTTTGAGAAACAAATTATATTTTTACACTTTTATACATAGAATCTCTATCAAACAGCAGCATTTGGTACTGTAAATAAGGTAAATTAAGTATTAAACTACTGTTATATCAAATTATGCAGCCTTAAAAATGGAACACAGAAGCTCTCACTGAAATCTATATAAGAATTACTTAAATAGAAACTAGCTGAAGTATTAAAAAGAGAAGACGGCAAAAATTAGTTTTACACAATTCTCAGGTCCCACAATAGGGTGCAATCTCTGCGATGTTGCAATAATTTGCAACAAATTATTTCTCTCTGCAATAAGACAAGAGCAGTGAAAAAAATTACCAAAGATTAAAGAGATATTGAAAAAGACAATGAACTGCTAAATTAATATATATTATTACTTGTCATGCATTCTTTTCATTATTTATCATGTTTTTATCCAAAGACACACTTCAGTGCAAGAAGTTTCATAAAAGAGTAATAGATTAAATTACCAGGAAAAATCAATGAAAAAGAAAAATTATGAATGTTTAATTGTTTATTAGCAACCAAGATGTATCATTCACAGTATTTGACCATAATCAAATAAAATTTAAGTGACACATTCCGCTATGAATTATCCTCAGGGACATAATAATTTCAGCGGAGTTAGACATTGTATTCAACCACAGTTGTGGTTGTGTACACCTGGGAGATTTCATTTTCAAAACAGAGTGTTTCAAAACAGTTAAATTAAGGCATTCCTTAGGGATAATCTAATATCTCAAATTAAATAGCTAATCTGAGCAGACTACAGAGACAGTTAAATAACTGAGATTTTTACCACTAGAATTAGGATCTAAGCTGGAGTATCTCCCAAGAGAAAACAATATTTAAGCAGAAAGAGTGGTTCTCCTCTTAGTGAGAAAAGATAAAAAAGTAGAGAACAGATACATGCAAAGGAATACTCTTCAGAATATTACTGAAAGACAGAGGGCAAGGGAAAGTCTGTCGTAAGACTTGGGGTGGAAAATGAAGTACATTAGATTGAAACCGTTGCTATAGAAGTGTGGTTATTTTTAGTACAGTGTAAAATGTGAGTCAAAAGTATAAAAAGAAAATATAAGCCAGGTTTGTACCATGCTGTACAGTCTCTCACAAACACATATCTGTAAACACATCTACACACATGTAAAACAACTGTGCACAGCTGAAAAGGAAATCTTATCTAAATTTCTTTGCACATTAGAAAAAAATATTGCAGGTGAACACAATCCATAATGATATAAACTTAAGCTCACTCACTAAGCTACTTTATATATATTTTGTATTTATATTTTAAAATTTAAAGAATCATGGTTGTTATTCATAAGTATGATTTGTTTAATAGAGTCCTTCCCTTTATATTTTACAGAAAACAACATCAGGAAATTTGAAGTTCTACCCCATAAACCATAGGAGAATCTAGCTGCTTTGAATCAGGTGCAAGGAGCTTAGACATCAGTCCTACACAGCTATCGCTGTATGCTTCATTTTATAAATGAAAATAAATCAAATTAATATGTAGCATAAAAAGTAGGAATTTTTGGAAGTTTTAAGATAATAGACATAGATAGCAATATAAAGCATTAAACCTATACCGGATGGTGTAGCTAATATGGGGAATATAACTTGCATTCTTTCCTCATATTTTTATAGGACTATGACTATTAACTTGGTTTTCTCCACTAAATTTGATGCTCCATTTCAGTTATAAAAATTAACTATTTTACAGTTTTCTAAGTCATTTTGGAATTTGGCTTTGTTTGTATGAGCCTAAACTTTTTACAGAAGAGTCTGCAGAAAGACAAAACCAATATGGTTAATCTGCAGTTCGTGAATTTTTCCAACAGTGCTGTGAAAGCACTGTGAAAAAGCTAGTGAAAAAGTAGTGATGGCCATTACCAAATCTTGCCTCTGAACATGAGATTCATCCTCACTCATTCAGAGTCATGTGTTCTTTCCACTGCCCAGTACCACCCTGCACGCAGCACTAATGACCTGCTAGCCCCAAACTGGGCAAGTAATCTTGTCTTCTCCACTTGTATGGTTTTGAATGGCAACCAATGAAGCAATAATATGCATGAATGTTCCTTGAACTTTTATGTTCCAAAAGTTATTGCAAATGACATGAGAAGTGGCTTAAATTATATGCATCAAATATAAATATAGATGAAGAAAAAAGACTGCTTTAAAACCCAGCACTTATAGATCTTACATCAAGGCAAGATAGCTCAGAGATATGGCCACCAAGACAGAGGTCAAAGGAAATAATAAATGCAATAGCTACAAAGATATCATTTTTGCACTCAACCTATGAACTAGTATATTCAACCATTATTCAAACATATTGTAAAACAGCAACAGAAAGTAAGTTGTTAATTTTTTTTTTACCTTCTCTCGCAAAGTTAGTTCACTAGGGCAGAACCAGGTTGAATAGATTCTCATATTTTACCTTATTCTTTTATATAAAAATGGCACTAGATAGTATTTACAGCCAGTAAGAACTGTCACAAGCTAATACAGCTTATACTGTGTGCTTCTATTATATTTGGTAACAGGTGTAGCTTGAAGCATCTCTGAAATAAAAAAAAATATATATTTACAGTAGAAGTATTATAAGCCCTGACAGGGATTCTTCAGGAAAAATAATGATACCGTATCTTACAACCTATTCAGATACTTAGGCAACAGTTGCAATAGTACCTATGGGCTTTACTGTAAAACCATTAGCATTCCAGTTAGTGCTTTCTCTTTCAAAGTATTTTGAGCTATCAAAACGAACTAATTATTTTAAAGCATGTCTGTTCAGTGTTAGGAGTATGTCAAAGGAAGACACACTCCTTAAAAAAAAAAAGTCTTTCTATTTAGAAGTGAAATCAAAAGCATCAGATCATTTTTGTTGGAAGTTTAATGTAAAAATTACTACAAGGTTCAGAAAACTGTTAAATTAACAATTATAAATAGAAGCAACTTCATATTATTAAAAGATGACAGGCTTTTACATACAGATACACCACAACTTCAAAACATTTTGAACAATTCATGCAACAGATTATATTAGGTAAAGTATAAGCACAACTACTGTTAAAAATATACCAACAGATATAGTTGAGATTTTATATAGCTAATCTCAATATTGGTTACTCAAAGAGGATATATCAACACATCCAGTGAAAAATGTCTTGCCATTAGCTGAAGTGAAGTCAGGAAACAATAATAACCCCTCAACTAAATGATTAAATACTGAAAAAACAGACTGCCAAGGCACTGAATTTGTAAATAATTCAATCTGAAAAAATACTCTTATGAATTGGAAATTCATCAAAATAATTTTGTGATCAGTCACTGACTAATAACACAAAGTTTAACAATTAACTTTATTATTCTTAATGAATAATGAAGGTAATATTACCATATCATTTTTGAAGATAATTATACCATTCTGTAACTTTTATTTTGTTCTTATTTGTTCTTTGTTCTGACACATTATAAAACTTCCTTTGAAAATAAACCACAGATTATTTTTAAGTTATATCACTGCCTCTCTTTAATTTTTAATATAACCTCATATTTAATGAAATATTTTAAATATTCCTGATAATACAATCCAAATTAAAATGGGTTCTTGAAAAATAATGTCTAACCCTTTTCCAACAGTTCACTGAAAGCGCAGGAACCCTTCCCTGATCTCTTAAGTGGACAAAAAACACAGAGCCTAAGGATGAGCATCATTAAACATTACTTAGAAAACTGTATTAGGAGTATTGAAATCATACATGGGCAGAGCATTGCACTGTGCAGAACATGATAATAATCATTATCATCATTCTAAACCTGTCCTCTACCTGATCCCTCTATGACCACTAATTATTTGAACAATAATCAGATCTATTGGGGATTTTCCAGCTAAACCACTCTCTGTCTGAACATGCTGATTAACTGAGAACAACACCATCTGAGAAAACATACATTTATCACACTGATGTTGGGAAAGAAATTTCAACTGCCAAAGAGCTATTCATAGACCAAATCTACACTCTTCTGGCACAATAGTAAATGTAAATAAAAGTAAAAAGTAAATCTGGCAACGTAAAGCTCAAAGAAAAGAAACACACATGTAAAACACATGAAGACATACATTTCTTTATTATATTAAGAAATAAGGAGACAGTGTTTTTTTCCGTCTTGCTTAAGCTTAGCACTTAGCTTAGAACAGCTAATGCCTCATCACATTTTAGGCAGAACTTGTAAACAAGATCAACAAATCAGTTAGCAAAACAAGATGAACACCTAGGATCTGCTCCTAAAGTGGTGACAAAGAGCCAGAAACTAAATTTTATCTTTTTTTAATCTTTCAAATTCTCTTAAGCTGCACTTTCTGGATGAAAGGAACCTTCTAAAACTCAGTAGTCAAAAATAGAGGGAACATCTCACCAATAGAATTCTTACCAAAAAAAATAGGGAAGTCTTTGGCATTCACAGTATTAACACATTGCTAATGTTTTGTCAAATAAACTTTTTCTTCTACTTACCTCTGATTCAAAATGCAAATATTTTTCCACAATATTGCAGAGTTTCATTTACTTTGTTCAGTATTTTGTCTTGTGGCACAGGAGTATCATGGCCTTAGGTTGGCCAAGAGCAAAGTAGAGAGCAAACAGAGACTGATTATGATTTCTGGTGATAAGGACAATACAAACAGAAACAGAGCATAACAAGATTTGGCACAGGCCATGGGTCACCAATTCACTGAAGAACAGTGAGGGATATCTTTTTATATAGAGCAGTATCTATGGCAGGAGGAACATCTTGTTACAGAGATCTGGAAAAATTTGCAATTGCAGGATGCCTCAAGCACTGGAGCAGAAGTAACACCCACAAGCCCAACACTGAGGCTGCTTGGAAGGAATACATACTACAACTCTATTTAATGCAGTTAAAATACTATGCAGATAGTATATTGTGGATATTTATGCAGAGAAACAAACAAACAAACAAAGTGTCCAGTTTGGTTCATGCAGAATATTGGGATAAAATTGGAAGAACTTCCATAAATACAATTTCAATGTAATCTTACATTGTTTGCATATTTATTCTTTCTATAGAAGTCATGCTGCTAGTTATCATCACTGGTAGTCAGATGAAACAATTCCTTGTGGTAGCAAGTTACATTAGTAACATTTATTTTGTCTATTTTGGTGAAAAATTGTGGGGGAAATCATAAAATGTATCCTTTCCCATTTATATTTAAAATTTTCAATGCATTTTTTTCTTGCATTTCATTGCAGTTTTTACAAGTGTGAACACATTATTTTCCTCCACCTTTCACATCTTTTGTGTATTAGGAAATAAGAGTTTCAAGACCTTTGTTTCCTATTTATTCCTTTTACTAATTCCAATTACTAGTTTAGAAATAAGACAGTAAATACAGCAGTTACATGTGAAGTTAATCTGTAACACAAATTGTGATCTTGTTTGAAGTCACACTGCAGCAAATATAAGTACTTCAAGAATGCTAGAGGACAGTTTCGATTTACATTTTATTTTACTTTGTATTTTTAGAATTGGTAATGTATGGGAGATAAATGCAGGAAACTTTGTATCTACATCAACACATTCCTTTTTTTTTTTTTTCTTTTTGAAGTGTGATATCCCTAGAAATTCAAAGACTGTCACCAAATCTCTTGTTTTGATGACTCACCAAAAATAAATTCTTGTTGTCTTTTTCCTTCATCTTTGCAGACACAGAAAGACACTTTTCAGTCTCCTGACTGCAAAGCAAATATTTCACATGCATAAAATAAAACAGAGAAAAAAATGAACAAATGACACTTCAAACTTCTAAAATCAGTAATTTTCATTAACAGATCCTATTGTCCAAGTTCTGTAGACCTAACATACATAAAAAAAATTTCAACAATTTTAACGGTGTTCTTACTTGATAGAGAGAGAGAGAGAGATGTTACCTTATAAGAAAAGTTTAAAAAAAGTCTAAATGATGTGAAGCATACAGGAGAGTAAATATTTTAACTTAGACGATATAACTTAGACCCCCATAAAATAGAGGTGAAGACATGAATTGTAGAGGTACTTTACATACTTTACATACTTTAGGGTGTCTGTATTTTCCCCTCCCATTCTGCTTCCAATGAGCAGGGGTGTTTGAATTCAATGTCTGTCTCCTGCTCAAAGTAAATATATCTTCTTGAAAAACAGTGCTGTTTTTGAATTTTGCCTTTTTCTTCTCTAAACCACTCACCCTATACAACAAAACTGAGCAAGAATCTAGCCTCAAAATGCAAGCATTCAATGCCCTGTTATCAAGCAAATACAGAACAGAAAGGTTTATAATGAAATGGAAATTAACTATAGTCATACTGCAGAGCCCTGATAGTAAATCTCAGCGTTGGTATTATAGTGGTAGGACACACACTGCTTAGTCTACTGTGCTTGTAGCCCTGAGCTGTGGTTTAATGGTGATTACACAGGGAGTTGGCACAAACGGGCTAATACTCACATGTCTGACTGTTAGCATCATAGCCTGGAGAAGCAGAGAAAAACAGAGCTGCTGTGGCATTAATGTTACTGTGCTGCAAGGCTGCTTAGCAGTAAGTGGGTGGA
The DNA here is from genome assembly GCA_003342815.1 of Eudromia elegans. Classification (NCBI taxonomy): domain Eukaryota; kingdom Metazoa; phylum Chordata; class Aves; order Tinamiformes; family Tinamidae; genus Eudromia; species Eudromia elegans. The sequence goes on from PTEX01000292.1 coordinate 671,162, forward strand.
GGGTATGGTCCCGACCTACAGCAAGCTATGATGAAACAAAAAAAGATGTATTTGTTTCTAATGATTCCCTTCCAAGCCCAAAATGACAGGGCAAATGCCTTGTAGGAGGGCATTCTGTCTCCTTTTTCTATCTCTGTCTCTTCTTTGTAGATAATTTCAAAAGCAGGTCAGAAAAATATATACATAAGAAAACAAACAAACCAGAAGCTAATTCTCTAAGCAATCAGCCTGAGAAATTTGGCATAAATATTTTTATGTTATCCCACACTGAAAGTCATGAAATGACATCTCATTACACTCCCTTCAGAGCCATCCACTACTTTCACACAAGTAAGGTAATTTCTTTTTCCTCAAAGAATGTGATTTTTTTCCTTCCGATTTAGTTAAATCCCTACTCATTTTGTCCTTCCTTCTAACTTATTAGTCCCCAACAATATTTTTTATCCTGTTATACTGTTCATAGTCCAGTCTTTCAATTATTTCCATTCCTCTTGTAACCCTTTCTCTGCCTCCAGGTTCTGATTTGGATTGGACCCAGGAAAATTCCAGCTATAATAAGGATTTATTCTGCTAACAGCTTGTACCTTTTAGGTCAAAGTCACAAGCTTATATCAGTTGCTCAGTTAGACTCAAAGGGCAGAAAGGGACCTTGAAATATCCTCTAGTTGGTGATCTTGCCCTGGGACAAAGTCAGCAAAATGCCTACATAATTCATAACACAATTTTTCTAAAGATCCTTCAGTCACAGATTTCACAGCACTCCAGGCAAAACATTGTAATGCTTAACAGTCCTTACTGTGATTTTTTTTTCTTAATGTCTAACCTAACGCTCCCCTGGTGAAATTTAAATCAATTACTTCTTGTCCTACCTATGCCAGACAGGGAAATACGATCATTTCCTCCCTTACTCTGTGAAAAATGATTTTACAATTTTAAGACTTTTATTATGTCTCTTTTCAGTTGCCTTTTTTACAGACTAAAAACTCTCAGTTCATTGACTCTTTCCTTCAGTTTTCTACATTTGGATCTGTAACAGTTGTTCATGCCCTCTGGAATTTTCTTCTGCTTTCTGTCACCCACCTTGAATCAAAATCCTGGAAAGATGAAGACCTTTCCGAATATTCACAGAGCCCTCACAGAGGTAAGAGTGAACTTCGTTTATTGTTTAGGGTGATACATTCTTATAGGGTTCCAGGGTCCCACGGCAATTGGCT